>VZTT01035870.1:21033-35736 GCA_013400855.1 Buphagus erythrorhynchus | reverse complement strand
CCAATTTTTTTAATGGATCTGTAGATTGTAAAAGAAATATGTAGTGTGCCTCTCAAGCACACAGCTGGCATGGTACCTTCAGTGGCACAGGGCTGAGCAACAGCTTGCATTGCATAGACTTTGTTTTTATGCTGTTTAGCTGGTTTTAAGTCATTCTTTCTCTTTGCTTTCATGTGTCTGTCTCATTTCCTGAAGCTGACTTATTTTAAATGGCATCCATTATACCCTTGTCCAGCAGGAGTGCCAGATACTTAGGTTTTCTTGGAGGACCAGATCCCTGAGGAAATATTTGGTTTACAAAGACTTCCAGTCTAATGCCTTTCAAGTAAGGGAGGAGAGACTACTTAATTATTTTCTGGACACATCCATCAGTTTTGGCCTTGAATGAGAGTAATCTTTAATGTTTGAGATCTGCATAAACATTCAACTCATGATTCCTCCTCCAACTCGTAGGCACTGAGTCTGGCATGAGGTTTAGTGCTTTGGCAGTCTCTCCATACAGTCCTGTTTCCAAGATTTGCTTCAGGGCATCAAGGGAAGATCCTTCCATCTTGAAAGTCTTCAGCTCCATCCTGTACGTGAGCAAGCCCAGGAGGTGGATCAGAGAACAATTATCTGTATCTACATCAGCTTTCCTACCTGAGTTGATGACTTTGTTAAATGACTGAGACCATTTTAGATTAGACTGCTTGATGGGTCTGTTGTGACAAGTGGTCACTGGACTCTAGTTACATCAGAGCCTGTGCAGAACCCTTCCTTCTGCTCCCTCCATAGTACTCTGNCTTTTCACATCTGTCCTTGAATTACTTTGTCACAGTACTGGGATTAGAGGGAGCTCACCAGGTTTTGCAAGTCTTATCAATATGGACCAAAGGAGTTGGAATGGATGGATGGATGGAGAAGCCTCTCTTCTGGGATTATTCTGTAAAACATATGAAGCTCTTCAGACCTGTTTATATTTGCTCTCAACTGGATTAACTCAAAGCACTCCTGGATGATTCCCCTGCCCAGAAAGCTCCTCATAAATAAGCCCAAGCTGAAGGCTTGCTCTCGTGAAGGGTTTTGATGAGCCTACTGCATAGAGGAGCCCGCCATGTCTCATAATTTAGCCTCTTAAATATTCACAGACATCAGGGTTTACCTGAATGTCATCTGCTGATGATTTTTATATGCAGGCTGACAGTTACACACAATCACTTGCTCAGTTTGTGTTCTCTCACTGGCGTGTTTTGAGTGTTCTTTGGGAAGCATATGACTCATTTTGCCTCAGTCTCCATCCCCTTCAGCAGTCACTTTTGGTTACTCATGTTCCTGGCTTTATCTTGAATTTCTGTCTGCAGGATACCAAGAGTCATTAATGTAACATCCTGCTTCTTGCTTACCCTCCCTTTTAATGAACCCCTCCTGTCAGTCTGCAGGAGTACCAGACAGGCAGACTCACACTGTACATCTAGTAAAAGGCTACCATGTTTTACTGGGGTCCAAGGTCAGGGTTCAGGTCATGCTGCTTGGGACTCTTGGTCTGCTCAAGGTGCCTGTTTTGCATAAATGTTCTCAAGGCACAAAGTGTTCAGAAAACATATGGTGGATTTCTCTTCCTGTAAGATATCAGTTGCAGGTGATGACTTAACATGACCAAAGCAGTTTCAGTAAATAAAGAGATTTTAAAATTTCCCCTCTTATAACACTTGGAGGTTCACTAGTTCCTGACTTAGCTGTGATTGGAACCAGTGGCCTGCACTCTGCTTGCAGGGAACACTGGCAATCCTTGTTGTGCAACTTTAGTTGCTGTATCATGACTGAGGCCTCCAGGATGCAGGGTATTGGCTTTTTGCCTTTTGCTTATTTTTGTTGTTGGGGTTGTTTTTGTTTTTTTGTTTTTTCCATTTGGCATTTAGGAAGGATCTGAGATCAGCTTCTTTAAAATCCAGGAGAATAACATGGATTCTCCTGTTCCACAGCAAGTCTGTTTTCAGGGCTGCCTGAAGTTTCTGATCTATTGTGCTACCCAGCTGATGTATCTGTCTTCTGCACACAGGGTTTTGCAGAAGGTAATGCAGGGTGTGCCTGACATGGTTTCAGCTATATTGGCATGACTGAGATACTCATGGATTTGGAACCTTCATGTTTTCATGCAGACGTCTTGACTATTGCTTTTATGAACAGCTTTCCTTTTTAGCAACTTGGAGTGCAGGAAATATGTCCAAAGGTGGAACATCAGTATCTCATACTGTGTTTACTTGAGGTTATAGTAGAATTGTCTCAATTCCAGAGAGCCTTTCTTATTTATGACTAGTAGGAAAGCTTAGAGGGGTGTAAAGTGAAGTGGTAAGGTTTTCTTTAAGTTTCTAGGCCAGTCTGTTGCTCTTCAGAAAGTACCTCTCTGTATGATTTCAAAATTCATCTCAAGAACATTAGCCTGTTAGCTTCATGTGGGTTATTTTAACAACCACTTAAGGACTTCAGTTTTCTTTCATTCTTGTCTCCAAGTGTTCTTCACAGTGCTTCTGACCAGTGCTTAGGAAATTTCAGTGGCTATTAGTTAGGTTTTGCTGTGCTGTGCCTTGTGCTGAAGAGCCTTCCTTCATTGTTTCCACTGCTGGTTGGAAGACTTTTCTTGCAACCCTTTACCTTGTGTGTGCATGTTCTGTGAGAGTGGTTGCCATCTGGAATCTCAGAGCAGTGTGCTAAGGGCTGAGCATACTTCAGTTCCCACACAAAATAGTGTTCTGTTCACCAGTTTGTTACAGCCTTAAGTGAGCAAAGATCTGTAACTAAGCTACCACAAAGGCTCACTTCACAAATCCTTTGTTAAAAGTAAATAAATGGTGTGACTAAACATGAAATAACACCATTATAAATGGCTTATGAAAGAGCAGTGCACAGAATTAGAGGAGAAACCTCTTTAATTTATTTATGCCCAAATTGAATCTCAGAGCATTTCTACCCCACATCTCCTTTGCAGGAGATGCAGCTGGTACACTGAACATCTGCCTCTAGGTGAGATGTCCTTCTTTGGGTGGTTGGTTTGTCTCTGTATCCCCCATGCCTCAGTTTGTGTGCACTGAGGAGAAATCCACTCTGGTGTAGCATTCATTTTTATAATTGATAGCCTTGGTGAAGTCTTCTGTGCTGTCCAGACAGATTGAAATTTTCCTGTTGCTGATTCTTTCATTCAGAAATTTAATTAGAATGTCTAAAGAAGTTCTGCTATCTAACTAAAATAAGCACCATTCATCTTCCTGAGGATGTAAGTGCTGCATTTCAGACCAGATGTTGTCTCTTGTTCTGGATTGGTTGATCAACTAATTGACTCAGTAAGAGTCCTACATGTATTTTTGAGATTTAGCACCTGATGTCTCCATGCCTCGAACTTTTTTTTTTTTAAATTTAATCTATTCATTAGCAAATGTATTTGACACAAATACCTAAATTGTGCTAAATGAATGTAGCTGATTACTGACTGTTAATTACTATCCGGATGGAATTCAGTTATGAAATACCAACAGGCTTGGAGTAAATAAATAACCTTTGATATTTGTCTTTAGAATTTGTGGTCATAAACTTAAAACACAAGAAGTTGCACCTCAACATGAGGAAGAACTTCATTATATGGAGGGTGACAGCACTGGAATGGTTGTGGAGTCTCCCTCTCTGGAGACATTCCAAACCCCTGGATGCATTCCTGTGTCACCTGCTCTCGGTGACCCTGCCTTGGCAGGGGTGTTGGAATGGATGATCTCCAGAGGTCCCTTCCAGCCCTGGCTATCCTGGGATTCTGTCTTGTGCTGTTAGCTGGTGGGTACCAGAAGTCACTGATGGAAACACACAGTGGCTCATGAGACAAGTATTGACAATAGACTGACCATTTGAGCTTAAGGCACCCTCTCTTTAATCTGTCCACAGGAGGGGTATATTAATGGCTGTAATCTCAGCAGACTGGACTCTAGAAATTAAGGCACCTGAGGACTGATCCTTTTCTGCCCTCTGCCTTGTTTCTTCAGTGTACAGTTGAACTTTGTGCCTACCTGAAGCCTGAAACCCAGGTTGTTTGAGTTGCACTTTTTATGAAGGATTTTTCTTTGCCTGTATCAAAATCTCCTGTTTATCCTTACCAGAGACAGCATTGCATGAGCTCCCTTCTAATGAGTTTCATCATCATATTTATATAGAACTTGGTCTTTTTAAAAGCATGCCCTTTTTTTTTTTTTTTTAATTGTTTTTTTCCCCCAGTAGGAACACTCTAGGTTTGACAGTTCCTCCTCAGAGTCTGTTCTTCTGGGTCACTGAGGTGTGCTGTAAGAGAGCAGAGAGAGAAATTTGTGGTTTAGGGACAAACACTATCTGTAGCATTTCAGAAAAATTATCCTTTGGGAGACCCACAGAGCTGCAAGTACTGTTTCATTCCTGTTTGTTAAGGATGACACTAATGGAAGTGTCCAGGCAGCAGAAAAGCTCTAACTGTCCACAGTCTTAGGGCTTTCTGGTAATCCATGGAAAATACACAAACTGCATGCAGCCACCTGTAGTGTGGTGGTACATGTGGACAATCATTTAAAGAAAACAGGAACAATGAATGGAGAGTATCTAAAATGTTCATTCTGTGTTTATGTTCACCTCCTGTATATGCCACCTGCTTTTGTGGAGCTCTTATTCTTACAGCATCCCTTCAAAACAGGGATATCCACATGATTGAGGGGAAGGTGGTGACTGGGAGGAGTGTGAAGGCTTTTCATGAACAAGTGGTGAAAATGGAGCAATTGGGGGGATACTTGGGATTTCCTTAGTGTTAGCAGTGTCTGCCTTGAGTGTTTCAGACAGTGCTGCTGTGTAAAATGTCACTAATAGGGATTAGTCATCTCTTCAGCTTCACATGCAGAGCTGTGTTGGCAAGGAGAAAAAGAAAGCTCCCGCTACTAGAAAGAAGGCGTAGTTATTAAATAAAAATGTTAGTTTTGATACAGTTTTCCTGGCAAGAAGAGGCACACTATTTTAGGCTCTGCCTCTTCCCTGACAAAGCAGAATCAGGCAGAGAAGAACTGAACTCACTGTGTCTTTACACTCATGAGACATTCAACGAGAGTTCAGCTCTGAGAACTGAGATGTTTCTTACTCTGTGAGTAAAAGAAGTGTTCCTGGAATCTCCCATGAAGGAGTGGTAGGGATTAAGATTGAGGAGATTTTTTTCAGGAAACCCAGCTAGACAGCCAAAGTCCAGTGTGAGGCTGATGTTTCTTGTTGATTTTCCAATATAATCAGGATCTGTGAAAAAAGAGCTAACTGGGAAATATTGTTTTCATCCTTTCTTGACCTATGTAGAACTCTTTTCATTATTTCCCATGAGAATCCTGTTCTTTCAGGAGCTTTACCTGTGATTTCTACAGTTGGTTTTAACTGAAGTCAAGAAATTGATTCCTCAACATTTTGGTGTTTTCTCTAGTTTTTTTTCCTTTCAGTTATAGCCAGTCTTGCCCATGAGAAGTACTGCTTATACATGGGCAATGTGCTTTAGAAGTATTAAATATATTTTTAAAATACACGGTGAGACTCAAACACATGAAGCACACTATTTCTTAAGATTTGGTAGGTAAGCAGGAACTGAGGATATTGAAGTACCTTTTTCCATGTAAGACAGCTGCTTCCAAAGTTTCACATTTTTGCAGCACATCTATTTTAATTTTTAATTTTTTAATAAATCATATTTTGCCAATGTATTTTTACAGTAACTTGTAGTGTAGTTTGATTTAATTTTACTGTAATTTGTAACTAAATTTATTTTAAAGTTATTTCTAGTTTAATTATTTCTGTCTTGGGAAAGGAAATGCTTTATTCATAAATTTTAGTGTTCAGAAGGTAATAAATGGATTGAGTGGATCAGTGGAGGCATTGGTTCATCTTTGGATTAATTATTCAGCTGTTACCTATTTATATATTTAGATTGACTTTTGTTGGTTTTGATGTGGTCAACACAAGGTTCTTGTGTTACTTTTTTCTAAGTAATAAAAGGAATTTTTCTGTCAGATTAATTTAATATAATTGTGGTTTTTTTCTATTAAAATCTCTTACGAAGAATACTTGATTTTTCATCTAAGACACTGTATCATCACAGTTGTTTGTTTTTAGTGACTTACTGTTTGTGCTATATTCCTTCACTGAAAATGTTTTTAGAGCAGACACACCAATAAAAAATTGAGACTCTTTGAAACTTTTCATTAGGAACATTAAAAATGTGATTGGTTAAGACAAGTGTTTTATCTTTTGATCTAGGATCCCTAATACAGATTCTGTTGTGAGGAGGGAGAGGAATAATAGAATCCATAAATGGCTTAAGGCAGGATGTGGGGGTACCATGGTTATTACCTGGCTGGGGCTGCTGGATGTGTGAAACTGAGAGTGCAGCTCTCCTGGTGGGCACTGGAGCTGCATCCCAGGAATTCTTGGCCTGAGTGGAGCCACTGGTGAGTCACTGCCAGTGCCAGCGGCAGAGAGGCACAGGAAGGTTATTGTGTGTGCCACTGCCTGGTGACAGCAGTGACTCATGGCCACTGCTGCTGCTAGGAGGGTGATGCACAGAGATTTGGGGGGTTAAATTCTTCTTCCAAATAAATTCCAAATAAATTGTCAAATTTTCCAGTAAGGCTATCAGTCTGCCTTCTGGGAAAATTAAGGTATGTTTAGTGCCTAGGTGCCATCGTGTCTAAATCAGTTATGCACAGATTTGTTTCAAGGAAATTATTTATTTTCTGGAAAACAACTCAGATAGAAACCTCATATTAGCAACAGCCTTGACCTATTGCAAATATTATTGCAAATATTTTCTTTAAAACAGATATTAGAGGTTGTTACCAAGTTTCACCAGTCCTGTCTGGGCTACCATAGTGCAGGTTGTCTTGGTTTGAAAGACAGGTGTTTGCTAAGAAAGGCAAGAGCCTCTCTTGAAATGGACAATGTAAACCCCCCCTTCCAAATTATTATAATTTTGAAATTAAGGAGCTCTCACGCAAAGATACGGGCATAGGAATAGCATTTCTTTATTAGGAAAAATTAAAATAAAAATACAGTAATACAAAAAAAAACCCAAAACCCTGACAAAGTCAGAATACAACCTGACACCCCATCAGTCAGTCAGGGTGTTGGCAGCAGTCCCATTAAATGGTGGCTGCATCCTGCTGCAGTGACAGATGTGGTTCTGTTGAAGCAGTGCTCCTGTAGAAGGTGCAGTTTTCCTCCAAAGGTCCAGTGATGATGTGGAAGGGTCTGGTTTTCCTCTGGAATCCAGTGAAAAAAGGCTGCTCTGATGTTCCAAATCTGTTTTTATCCAGGTAGGAAATACTTGGCTCCTCTCCCTGGCTGGAGCATCTCCCAATGGGATGATGTAATTTTATCAGTCATTCAGTGGGAATCAATGGCCCATTAACAGAAGATATCTTCCTGGAAGAAGGATGGGTTGTAGAAAGGATAAAGAACACTGCCCCACCTGGTTTTAACAGATGGTGACAGAATACATACATTTGGTCACATTACAACCCAAGACAAGGATACAGTTAAATATTCTGATTATCTCTATGGCAATACCTACCCCTTTTTTGGGAGTAGGGAAGAAACATCTCCAAGGAGAAGCTGATGACCACAGCAGGGCTTGTAGAGAAATAAAACATTAGAAAAATGAAATAAGCAGCAACTTTCAAGCTGAGAATAAGAAATTTTCCTCTGAGTAATGTTGCTCAGTTTCAGTAGGAAATAAGCCTGGCTGGCAGCTGTAGGTAAGGGAGGGGGGGATATTATGGAGGGAGTTCATTCCATTAACTAACTGTGGGATAGTGAGCAGAGCTGTGGGTGTGCAAGGGGAAAAATACAATATACAGTAAACCAGTACTGAATTCTAAAAATCATAGACTAGATAAAACAGTATTTTTAAAATACATAACCAGTATTAATGCAATGTATTTGTTATTTGCTTTATAGTTTCAGAGATTTAATACAAAAAGAGCAAAGCCTAATAAAGGACACGTGTGCTCTGTTTCCTGTTTATCAGCTGGTAGAGTTACCACCTCTCCATACAAATCTTGTGCTCAGACTTTTAGAGCATGGGAATGGTAATGCTTTCTTGAAAGTCTTTTTTCATTCATTATTTACTGCTCTGAATCCATTTCTGCTGAAACAGTTTGATTCACTATTTATATTGTGGTTGTGTTTCAGGGCTGGTGGTGTATTATTCTGGTTATCCCAGCACATACATAAACATGACAGTTGCTGTCCAAAGGATTCAAGGGAAGAAATGGTTAGGAAGTGATAGGATGGTGATTTTTGACCCACAGAAATGCAATTACATTATTTGCTTGGCTGTTATCCAGAGCTTTTTAAAAAATTATTTTAATCTTGACCAAGGAAAGATGCAATTTTTAAATGCTTTTAGTCCCCATTATATATTCTCTTCTGACAGTAGCTGAGGTTTGAGTTTATAAATCATTCTTCACTAGTTCAAGTAGTGATTTACTTTTTTAAAAACATTTTTTCCACCTATTCTGTATAAGATTTTAAATAATTTAATAACTAGCTGTTTTTCCAACTGCTCTTACTTAAATTAAAACAGTTGAATTGCTGCTGATTCTTTGTTTCTTGAACTGTTTGTGGTAGTTTAATCAAAAGGAGCTGCTCTGTCCTTTTCTGGTAAAAATAACCAAATAATGAGGTTTTATTTTTAGCATAGTATGACACCAGTGTCTTTTTAAGTTTGACCAGTTGTCCTTTATTGAATGCTGTATATTAGGATTTTAATGAGTTTTTCCTCAGAAAAACAAAATGTGGATTAAAAAAAGTGAACAAATTACTGACTGTGACCACAAAACCTGTTACCCATCTCTCAACCACATCCCCAAGTGCCACATCCACACGTCTTTTAGCTACTTCAGGGATGGTGACCCAGCCACTGGCTCTGGCAGCCCATTCAGTGTGTGACAACCCTTCCACTGAAGAAATTTTGTAATATCCAGCCTCCCTTGGCACAACTTGAGGCCATTTCCTGTTCTATCACTTGTCAGAAGAAGAGCCTGACCCCCACCTGGCTGCACCCTCCCTTCAGGTGTCCCCTGAACCTCCTCCAGGCTCAGCTCCCCCAGCCGTTCCTCACAGGACGTGTGCTCAGACCCTTCATCATCTCCACTGCTCCTCTCCGGACAGCACCATCTCTAATTCCTGTGTGACTGTTCTAGGTGCTTCATCAAGTGGTTTCTAGCACATCTTTGCAGCTGTGTGGGTCTCCATCCCACCTCACACAGAAGAACCTCACAGATGCTGTCTCTCCAACAGTGGCGTGCTGCCCCCAGGCTTATCTCTAGTGAGTCTCTTTGTTTTCCCTTCCCCCTTCCAATGCAGTTTAGAGCTCTCAGTGAGCCCTGCTGGCTCCTGTGCAGAGATCCTGTTTCCCCTCTGAGACAGGTGTACCCTGGCTCTTGCCAGCAGGCCTGCTGTCATGTAAACTGATCTATAATTAAAAACTGCAAAATCCTGCCAGTGACACCAGGCTCGCAGCCAGGTATTGATCTGCTGGCTCTTCCTATTTCTTCCTCCTCATTCCCTGAAACTGAGAGAGGAGAACACTTCATGTGCTCCTTATCCTTTAACCAGTCATGAATTTCTACAGCAAAAGTATCTCAAAAAAGTGCTGCCAAGAGAGTGTTCTGATGATGAGTAAAACATATGTTAATGTTGGGTGAAATCTAAACGAAGTGCAGGGATTATGAAATGCAGAGTTGTGGAGTGGTTTCTTAATAATGTATTCAGGGTTTCTGTGTTAATTAGGTGTACAAATCTGTCTAGTAAAGCTAATCTAGACAGCCATTTGAGTGATTAAAAAAAGAGCTATACTCTGCTTTTAATTAACATATGAGTTTGTTTATATGAGAAGGCGCAGCAAGGTGTTCTGAAATGTGTCTTAAACTTAGCATTTAAACAAGTACCACCATTGCTCCTTTGGCCTTGCATTGAGACAGATGAAGAAGAGAGAGTGCTTTCCATAATTCTTTCTAGGTCACAGAACATGTCCAAGAGATGAGTAGAATTTGGGTCTTCCGGATCCAGCTTGTTGTGTTGCCCTGAAATGAAATGTCTGACACTAGACAAGTGAGTGTTCCAGATTTTCAATGCTACAAGCCCTTCTCAATTTTTTTTTTTTCATTCTGAATTAATAGACTCTTATAAAACATGTAGCTCTGAGATTTTCTGTTCAGACAAGTGTAAGCCCTTGCTACAGTTAGTGGATTGATGTCTTGAACTCACAGTAGGGAATTCCGTTCTCCTTTCTGTCTTTACAGTTGTTCATATAGATCTATCAGCAGATTAAGATGGTTCTCAGAACAGTGTTTAACTGCAGAGCACTTGGTTGGCCTGCATAAAGAACCAAGAAGACTTTATTGCCCAGCATTTCTCTCCATTTGATGTCTATTATTGAAGATCTTGAACAGTTAATGTATTCTCACTCAGCCTGGTCTATAAAGAAACAAGAGTTCAGTCATTGCTCTGCAAGAAGCCTAACAGCATGACAAACTGCTTAAATGGCCATATAGTACTAATTCATGAATAAGTAAGTCCCGAAAAGATTTATTAAGAGCCAGTATTTGTTCAGTGAGAGATTTACCCTAAATTATTTTATCAAAACAGTCTATACCAACTGTCCCTTTTGATCCATAGGCAATGCAATACTATTCAGTGTTAGATAGTTTTATGTTTATTGCCATGAAGTCAGATCTCCTTTATGTTCTTCTCTATTCCCTCGATATTTAGAGAATTGTGCAAGGTTAGACAGGACAGACTAAAGCTTTTCACTGACAAAAGTCATTCTAGCTGTCAGTCCTGTTGGAGGTACTCATTTTAGCTTGTCTAGTTCACATTCTGAACAGATGGATTTCTGATGTCTACTAGAAATCCAGCTTACTGCACCTGATGCCTTCAGTAGTGGGTGACTGAGCACTGCTGCCAGAGGGAATTGCCTCTTGCTTTGAAAATCCTTGTACCTAGCAGGAAGATGTCTGGGGCAAAGAACCAATCTCCTGAATGGAAAAACACTTTTGTTTGGGTATTTTTCTATCACATTCTAGGATCTAGTAAAAATCTTACTAATGAAAGTCCTTGAATTTGTACTTGCAAAGCTGTGTCCATCACTGCATCTACCAGAAGTTTGAATGCTTTCTGTGAAGGTGGGTTGTGCTAGACCTTCCCATTTCCAGAGCTATCCAAGTTCTTAATGCTTTTCTGTTGCTTATATCTTAAAGCTGCTCAGCCTCCTAAAAGTCACAGAAAGCTCCTTTAGAACTCAGTGTAATGTGCTGTGTTCTGCTTTGCTGTCAGAGGTGCTGCTGTCATTTCAACATGAGGGTAAGTGCCAGAACATTTTGATCAGAGGTTTTTTATACGTTCTTTCATGGGGACAGTGATTGCTGCAGCCATATTCTAAATTTATCCTGAAATTCTAGTAATTCATTTGAACTGCTTGTCTTCCCAGAATGGTACTTGGTGTAAGAGGCTTGACATATCCAGAAAAGAAGACTTTCAAGTCTGTTCCTTTGTGAGTGTAACCAATATTTCATGGCAGAGGACTGAAAATACCATGTATCGTGTCAAAAGCCACAGGTTTAGTTGAGTTTTGTCCATGATTGTTGCTTCTGTAAATTTTGTCAGAGATTCCTATTTTCTTCCTCTTCACGTTTCAAAGAAAACGAAAAGAACTTGTAAAGATGGAAGGGGATGTGTATCTTCTGTCTGGCAAGAATTTGTCTTAATTGTGAGAACTTCAAGCTGTAATCTTGCAAACTAGTCTTAAAATAATAGCTGCCATTGTGGTTGACTGTAGTGCATTGATAACTTCAAAAAGGCCCATGGTTTTTACTTCAAGAAGGGAGAATGAATTGCTTTTTGTTTTGTTGGGTTTTTTTGTTGGTTTGGTTTTTTCTTGATATGTAGCAGTGCACATCCTGTAGTTCCTCTGCAGTAGCTGATGCTATACCTGGGTACTGCTTTTGTTTCAGCAATCATTTTAGGCCTTTTGGATTTTTGATTAAGTAGGAAGGTTTGCAGTTGTGCCTTCTTGTGGCTTAAAACAAGAAAACTATATGCAAACACTTTTCCAGGCAACTTGGTTTGCTGTCCTTGAAGAATTGATGATAAAGCAGATGAAAGAAAATGCAACAGTTAAAATTATGTGTAGACCAGACAGCAGTTAGGGAAGACAAATTGGAGAGATTGTGAATGAGCAGAACAAGAAGCATAATCATGGCATAGTAAAATTGGTTCCATCTTGTAGTGAAACAGGGATGAGTTGTGGGACAATGCAGAGCCTCTGCACTCTGATCATCTCCCTGAGATTACTTTTGCCTCGCTATGCTGCCATCTAATCATCTCAAGGAAGACTGTAAGGTGACAAAGCCTCACTGTACCCATGGTCAGTGCAGCTGAGAGGCTGTTTTTGCAGCTGGTTCTCTCCTTCTTGGTTGAACACTGGGCAAAGACTCCATTGGCAAGAACTTTCCACGTGTCTCAGTACTGCCAAATGTGGTTTATGAGATCCTTCATATTGGGTGCTCTATTACTTCAAGTCCTGTGTGCAGTATTCTCACAATTATGGCCATGTCTGGGCATCTGATGTCTTCCCTTCTCAAGAAAACGCATTGAAATGGCCAGCAAACAAACCATTAGTAAATTTCTGTGTTTGCAAATTGCTGGTGGGTTGCTGTCCAGGTTTGATAGTTCAATCTGATGGGGCTTCCAAACACTTTTTTTGGCTGAGAACTCTGTTTCTGTAGGCACAGTGTGGAAAGAACACTTTCTGCTGTAGTCACCAATCCATAGTCTCTGAGCATTGGGTGGCTCAGGAGATCTCCCACTGTTGCTTGCAGGTGAAGGATGCATTCCAAATAGACAGGAAGAACAAAGTGTTGTATTGCTGTGGGCAAGCAGAAGTTGAAAACTTGCTGTTTTACATTACAAACTAATTATTTGAAATATTCAATCCTCAGCAGTCACAACCTTGAACTGCTCAACAAGCTTTAAAGATCCAGCCTACTCCCAGCTTTATATTCTTATATGAGAGGTAGTTGGTTTATGCATGCAGATGCAGTTATTCAAGGTATTTTGGTCAAAATATCCTTGTGGGACACATGGATATGTGCATTGAGATTTATACTGTAACCTCTCCAAACCAGCTAGTGTAGAAGAAGGTTTAAATCTGGGTGAGATGGGCGATGTGAGTAATCAACAGCTTTCTTGAGCATCGATTTTTCATACAGTACTCTCTTAACAGAAATCAGCAGCTATTTTTCCTTTTCAGAGCATGTTGATATATGCTGATATTTGGAAAGTACTGAACACAAGATCAAAGGTTGTGTAGCAGAGCATCTTTTATCTTGGATTGATTCCCTGCACCAGCTAATGGAAAGATGGATTTGCTGACCTCCTTAATTGAGGTGACTAATAATACATTTTTGTAGAAAAGCTCCTAATCTATTAACAAATTAGTCACCTTTCATATAGATGCTATTAATTTGAAAATATTAGACTTTCATACATATGTAAATGTTAAAATTCTCTTTCCCCCTAAGTGCCATCATAATTTATAATTACTTTCATGGGATGAGAGGTTCACAGAAGCTGAATTTGGCACTTAAGCACCGATTTCACAGATGCAATTTAGAAGTAATCTGTACTGTGGATGAAATTGGGTGTTGTATAGACATGCAAAATGGGATAAGATTGAACTCTCCAAGTTCTGTCATGGCTGGCCTGAATATAGATCAGTTTGATGTCTGGGTATTAACTTTTTATTTTTTGTTAGCAGAAACCTCATGCACAAGGATCCATTTTATCAACACAGTTTGTGACAAAAGAAACTTATACTTGCCAGACAGAATCTGCAAAGAGTTACCTTACTGCAGTGTATAAAACTGCAAATATGCAAGGGCTCTTGTTTCTTTAGCAGCATAAGAACACAAAATCGAAGCTTATATTTGTAAATAAATAAAACATGGTGTTTAAGTAGTGTAATGCTAATCCAATTTGGACAGCCTGGTGGGAAATAGAGTTTAAAATCAATATGTAAATTGTCGATTCCGATTAGAAATTCCAAACATTTGCCCTAATCCCAAAATGCCTATTCTCAAGAAAGATGAGGGGCACTTAAAAAGAACCCAGTTTCTTAGTTCCAGGATCATAGCATGCTGACTTTCAAAGGGTGTGAAATGTAGGTTCTTGGAAGATTTGCATGAGAAAAAGCTTTTGAGTTACGGTAAACTACTGACACAGAAGAGCCTACCTTTGGAAATGTAAACACTGAGTAGCTGGGACTTACTGATATGACTTCAAAAATAATTTTCCTTTGAGTTCTGTTGCCTACTAGACCATTTCTGGTGTCTGACAGAGCTTGAATTCCCTTAGGAAGTCAGAGAACTGTCAGAATTATATTTGTAGCTAAAAAACTGATAAATGTGTGGTTTGTAGGATTTTAATAGGTTTGCCTCTGCCTAATCAGAGCTCTTATTCTTACCACACAGATATGTACACAAATTTCAGAAATATATTTTTAGAATATTTAGAATAGGCACAAAATTCTTTTTAGAGTAAGTCTTGTTTTTAGTGTGCATGAGGTGTTCTCTAGAAACTGCCCATATCTATACTTTGACCATAGAAACAGCCTGCCTTTATTCTTGGTAAGCT
>VZTT01035870.1:5570-19228 GCA_013400855.1 Buphagus erythrorhynchus | reverse complement strand
TTTTTTTTTTTTTTCTGTGGAGTGGAATTTCTGATTAAGAATTTGGTAAAAGTGAGATGAGATGAGATAACCCCAAGCAGGAAATAGACTTTGAGTGTGGGAGTTGCTAAGGGGTCTCTTAGCTAATTTGAACAAATACCCTGACACTCTTCCTTTATGACGCTGACATCTGAGGAATGCAAGCTTGAATTTTGATGTCAGTCAATATTCATATATTTGTGCAAAGCAGAATCTCTCTCAGACTTTTCTGTAAGAATACCTTGTTAGAGATCCACCCAAGAACATCTCACTGCTTCCTGACTGGAGCCTCCTTTGGGTCACAAGAAGATGAGTAAGAGCTTGAACCTCTCTCTTCCAGGTGGAAGCTTTCACACCACTCAATACTCTAATAGGGCCTCTCTTTTTCTCCCTGTCCTTACCATTACCCTACATTCTCTTGCTCATGATTGAGTCTTCAGTGTTCTCCCAGCGTCAGAGAAATTTTTTTTAAGTGGTTGAGTTTTGCAGAATGTAACAATGCTTTGCACCTCATTGTGACACGTTTCTGTGACACTGTTGTATAATTGCGTGTTATGTTTTTCCATGGTTTCTGGGGAAGAGTACATCTTTCTTTTTGCTGATTTTTTTCAGGCTTCTCTTGAACATACTGTAATTTTTCTTGGTGTTCAAAAATTAAAGGAATTTTCTTGGTTTAATCTACTTAGAATTTAAATAGAGGAGATTAAGGGGAACTTAAGTATGGACGTGTTTGGTGTCTAGGTGCCTTGCTTGCATTGCAGAACCCAGAGGTCTAATTTAGGCATTTCGACTTCTTGAATAAATTATGGGATAAGTTGTATGTCTGATTACAGTAGTTACACCGACAGTATCTGCAGTATGAGTAATCTAAATCAGACATCCAAACCCAAATGGACAAATGCATATTGTAATATTAAACACTGTAGCTTGGTAGGTCAAGCTTGGTCTTGCAAAGATGAGTGTGGAAATCCTATCTTTAAAAGGCATATCATAATTTAATCCTTTCTGTCAAAATTGTGGTAGTAGCAGTGGCTGCTTCCTTTTGATCTAAAATGTAGGGTTAGAATACAGGTCTTGGCTGTAGAATATCAATTAAATTTCTTTTTCTCACTGAGTAAGTTAAAATGCACATCCCCCACTTCCTTTGGAATGGTGAGGTGATAAACATTTAAGTCAGTTGGAAGTATTGCTATTCAGGTCTTTCTGTTCTTATGTATTCTACCAATTAGAATAAGAAGCTGTGCTCTCTTTAATACTTTCTGTCAGGCCTACTGAATCTTTAAATATTTTATGCAAAAAGGAAAAGCTTCAACAGAGAGAGATGAAAAGAGCTGCCTGCAGCAAGGTTCCCAAACTCACCAGTACAGCTGTAGGTGCATTGCATTACCCTGAGACTGCAACAGCAGGACAGCTTTGGGAACCAAACACCAGGAACTTGTCCATCATGGGCTGTACTCATACTGGCTGGAAGCTCACCAATCTGCCAAGGTGTGGGAAATGTGAATTTGAGTCCTGGCAGGTGGAGGCAAAGATAGAATCATGTTCTGCTACTTAGAGATGGGAATTTTGGGCTGCTGGATAAAAGTCAAACTCTGTGTTTATGCAGAGCCTGGTTGGTACGTGGAAGTAACACAGGCAGAGAACACTTGGTGTAAGAGGTTATGTTTGCACCGTGTCCTTTTAGGACTTCTGTATGAGATAAGCAGTGCTTAGCTCTGTCAAGAGAAGACATTGTTGGACATAACCAGTGAGACTAGAGAACTGTGCTCACAAAAATACCTTTGTGATTTGCAGGTGTCATTATAATTTGTAGTGAGGCCTAAAGACCAGTTTTCATTACTTGAAAAAAACAGGGAATCTTCAAGATTTGAGATAAGAGCAATAAATCTCAAGCAAAGTACAGGTTATTCATAATAGCTTTGACTTCAGTTACATTGCCTGCATTAAACTGTTTCACAAAAGCATGGTTGTTATTTACTCGGTGGAGTATGACATAATGAAGCTCAGTGATATTAAAAGTATTTTTATATGTTTATTTCTAGATAAGACTATTTCAACAGTATTTTTTAAAGTTTTCTTGAGATCTCTAGTCAGGTCTTAGAAATTAAGTATCAGTGGCTAGTGTTGCATGAACTTGGAAAATATTTTGCCTTTCTAGGATAGTTGCTGATTTAAAAGTGAAGTCTAAAAAATGGATGAGAAGCTAGTAAAGCTCACCTGCTCCTTCAGGGGAAAAATGATGTTTTCTTTGAAATTATACAGAGAGAAGAAATTTTAACTGAAAAAGTAGTTTAGTCATGATACCAGCTAGTAAAGAATATTGTTCTGTTATTCTGAGAATCATAAAAGAAATTGGAAAGCAGAAAAAAGAATCTATTTTGCATACATTTTGCGTGTTGGAAAAGAGTGGGTGTCAAAAGCACAGAATAATTTTCTATGGTGTGTTTTCCAGTTACCTTTCACATAATAAAGTTTGTTCTCGGCTGAGCAGCAGTTCAGAGAACAGTGGGAGTTATTCATAAGCTCAGTTCTAACTTTTCCTCTAACCCCACCTCTTCATTTTTCCTGGGAAACTGAATTATGGGCAGTTGCTGACCAATTGTCAGGTATTCCAGACTCCCCTGTCTTTATTTCACAGACTGATAGATATCAGTAAATCCTGTTTGTCACTGGTATTAATTTTTTTTTTCCACATCATTTGAATCATATAATAGATTTTGGTTCAGTGACCCAAAAGTTCCATGGAGGCATTTCCATATTTAGGAGAAATAATTTCTGTGGGTCAGAGACACAGTTTTTGTCTATGTAACCTGAAATGACATGTCACAGCAGATCAGATGGTAAAAATGTAAGAATTTGGTTGTGGTGATTTAGGCCACTGATGTTTATAAATAACCCAAGTTTGATTCCGAGACAACATTGAGTAGAGGAAATAATTTCATTTAATAGATGATGTGTTTGTTCAGAAGAAGCTCTTTTCTCGCCTGGGAGAAAGGAAATGCTGAAGTAGCAGTATGTGGAGAGCCAGGTGGAAGCATGTGGGAATTTGTTTGTTAGCTGGAGGAACAACACACAGCTGGGCTGTGAATAAGTAGGGCTTCTCAAATACAAATGGAATTAACTCATGTATGGAATTGTAAAGTTATATCTAGTGGGGTTATTGTTTATTTTTAACAAAATTTGAGGACATTCTCTCACTACTTCTGTTGTAGTCCTACTGACTTTATTGGTGTAGGGTATAGGTACAGATGAGGCAGATGTTTTAATGAGTGCAGTAGGTTTTGTCTTACAGCTCAACCACCATACATTAATTGAACAGATGCAGTAGATTTGCATTGCCTACCTGTAGTGCCTCAGTTTAAAGGTTTGGCTGTGGTTCTGTCATTCTCACTTTGTCATTTCTCCAAATCACAGTCAATAACTGAAAGCTGAGATCTTTAATTAAAAAGAAGGTGATCTCTGAAAACATTCTGGAAATCCATATTAATCCCCTTCAGATATTTTTGTTGTCTCTTACTTGACCATACATCTGAGCATCCACCAACATATAAACACAGTGTACCTTTTATAACAGAGTAATTACTTGTTCTCTCACCTAATACACCTGTGCTATGTTGTCACACAGATTCTATAATCTGAAGTGTAGTTTTAGTTTAACCAAATTACTAACTGCCAGGTATTGTGTTAGTGAAATAGAAGAAAAGGCAATTACAGCATCTTAAACCAACCACAGAACTTTGCATTTAAGCTGATTTCAGTTTATGCTGATGCTGTAGAGGACGGTTGCATTTTCTTCTCTGCCAGCTCCTTGACAGCACCTGCCACCCCTACTTTGCACCAGAATCAACACTGATGTAGCCACACTGTCAACTCAATTGGAGATCTGGCTGCAAAGACTTTTTGTTTGGTTTTTGCTGGGGCTGATTTTCAGTCATCAGGTGAAGTTTTGATGCTGTTGTCAGTGCCAACCACCTAAGGAAGGACAAATAGCAGGACTGTTCCCTTCAGTGGCAGTGTGTTCTCAGCTGAGCTGACAATATAACAGCAACTTTGGTTGGGAAAAGCTGCTCTTAGGCCAGAACATAAATGGAGGGAAAGCACTTGGTCTAAAATATTGACTTCTGCAAAGAAAATGGGTTTGAACTCCCTTTATGCACCATTCTGTACAACCAAACTAGCCCTTTGTGTTTCTAAAACAGATTAAAGGTAGGAAACTGCTATAAATACTATCTGCTGTCTTTTTGTAGAATCACAGAGTGCTTGAGCTTGGTGAGAGGTCAGCAGGTCCAACCCCTCTGCTCAAGCAAGGCCACTTAGAGGCATGTCCAGACAGCTTTTTAACATTTTCAAGGCATTTTACGTAAGAATTGTGATAAATGTATTCTTGAAGTAGTGCTTAAAACCAAATCTTCTTAGTCTCTCTTTTTACAAATTCTTGAGTAAAATGAAGTACTTGAATTTATAGAAAAGATTAATTTTACACCATCTTTACATTTTAGACCTCACCAGTGTGTCTCTGCATCAAGCTTTGTCGTGGAATATGACTTATTCTAGCACTTTAGCCTAGTGAGTACTGGAAGTAGCTGTATTGCAGACACTGGTTTTTGTAATATAAATGTAGACCTCAGGGATCAGTGCATCTGACTTATTCACACTCACTCAGACTAAACTGTAAGCATGTCTGCCTCACTTAAGGGAGAAGAGATGTATCACTCAGTGTGCATCTCATTCCTGGTAATCAAATCTTTGTGCAGTATTTGTACTTCTCTGTTATTGACTTGGTACTTCTGTCTTGCAGAGAAGAAAAAAATTATCTAAATATAAAGCAAGGACTTTTTTTGTGGGCAAACTGTGCTTCTCCTGTATTGTCCCATTATATTAACCCACTGTATTCAGTTATCGAGACAGGATTTATTGTCTTGCACAACAAATTACTGCTGATCATTTGATATTCTTGTTTGTGAGGTGGTAGTTTCTCTTCTGTGCTAAAATCCTCATGGCATTAAATTTTATGATGTGACCTTTTTCCCTATGCAGCATTTATCCAGTTTTCTATAGCTGTGTTTCTTCATTACATGCTGAAGCCTCTTCTCTAAGTCAAATGGGAAATCTGTGCTAGGTGTAGAGTTAGTGTGAAGACCTTCACAGTTTTGTGGGTGGCATGTAAATTCTAATAGCACTGTGCCCCTCTGATTTGCCAAGATAGTAATTCTGTAATAATTATGAGTCTTCTTCTGCAGAATTGTACTATAGAGCAGGTGAACATTTGGAAGGGTAGTGACACAAGTTGCTGGAAGCTGCTGAAATTTCCCTGTTTGAAATAGTCAGTCTCTCAAGTTGATGATCAAAGTGGAAGAGTCACTCAAGCAAGAGTCTTCTGAGTGTTAAGCAACCTCTGCCAGGCATAGAAGGGACTTGAACTTTCTGTAGTATAACCCAGTTCCACCTCAATTCTGGTTAAAAAGCCCCAGTGTTGGTCTGTTGGCATTGTGATTTCCTCTTGGTTGGTGGTTCAGGAGGTCTGATGTTGCTCATACCATTTTCTTTATTTCTCCAGTGGAGAGAGAGAGAGAGAATCCTCTGATTTTATTGATTTGTTCTTTCAGCATATGCAGATGACTATCCAGGCTCTGCAGGACGAGCTGCGGATCCAGAGGGACCTGAACCAGCTGTTCCAGCAGGACAGCAGCAGCAGAAGCAGCGAGCCCTTCGTGGCAGAGCTGACAGAGGAGAACTTCCAGCGGCTGCACGCAGAGCACGAGCGCCAGGCCAAGGAGCTGTTCCTGCTGCGGAAAACCTTGGAGGAGATGGAGCTACGGATTGAGACACAGAAACAGACCTTAAATGCACGTGATGAGTCCATCAAAAAGCTGCTGGAGATGCTGCAGAGTAAAGGTCTGTCAGCAAAAGCCACGGAGGAGGACCATGAGCGGACACGACGGTTGGCTGAGGCAGAGATGCACGTGCACCACTTGGAAAGCCTTCTTGAACAGAAGGAAAAAGAAAACAATGTGCTGAGAGAGGTGAGTGACCAAACTCAGCATTCATCTCCAGTCTTAAACTCCTGTCTCCTATCCATTTCACAGTTGTAAAGAAAGAATCTTCCATCTTCTCTATAAACTGTGTTTTACATTAGATTCAACTGAATTGGTGACTATTTTAAAAGTTCTTTATGGCTTCCTTGCATGCACCTTTTGGGGTTTTGTGCTGTGGGCCCCACTTTCCCTATAGTCTCCATAGGAAGCTCTGGAGGTGAATTGTCCCAAAGCCTGTAAAATGAATTCTTCTGTTCTGTTGTAGTTAGAGAGAAAGTAGCTACCTGTATTGAGGTGAGAGTGATGCCTAGAAAGCTAAAACCCAAGGCATCATGAGCAGGGAGAGAAATCTTTGCAAGAGTAATGGATGATTGCTCTACAGTTTCCATGGAAACAGTCATCTTGCTGTGAAGGGTATTTGATAAAACTATTAGCTGCCCTGGATGCACAGCCAAAAAAAAGATTTCTTAAAGGGACACTGCTGCACACATAGTAACCCCTTCTCACCATCCTTCTGAAAACAGAAGAACTATTGTTATGTCTGTATTGTACCTTAGAAGAGTCCAATGGCAGGCATTCTTCACTAGTAATCATTTTAAACTAATTATAACAAAACGTAGTTTATATAGAATACCAATATTTTAATAAAACAAAGGAAAATAAATGCAAGAAAATGAGTTATTGTGTAGCCAGTGTCGTGACATTTTTTGATATTATTAAATGCATTTTCCTCTTGTCAATCAGCCTTCTAAAGTATTCTAATATTAACTTCTAAAAGGCTTGTAATTCAGCATGGATTGCGTAGATGCACAGATAAATATGTGTACACATGGATTCACTAGTGCTAAGATTCTCTGTAAAAGATTATTTTACATCTGTCGACTGAAGGCACAAATTGACAGCTCTCCATGTGTATCATGTGTATGAATCTAATGACCTGTTCTGCACATGATGCACAGCCTCATGGTTCAGCATTTTTTGGAAAGCTCTATGTGTTCACAAGATTTAAGGCCCCTCTCTAAGAAGTCAGGAAAGCAAGGCCTGGAAGAGTTTTTTGAGATGAGTGTATGCAGCACATAAATATGTCTTAATAACCTCTTATTCATGTGTTTTCCAGGGCCTGACCCATAGTGCTTGTGTTCTTGCAAGCATTTATATAAGAAAGCTGGAGCCCATTGCATTTCTGAGCCAGGATTTAGGCCAGATTTATTTTTTTAGAGCAGTAATCTCTTGAGTGTCTGGAGTGAAGATAATATGATTCCAGAGTTTCTGTACTACAGTTTTTTCCTTTATTTAGCAACCAATGATAATTCTGTTCCAATTCTTGTAACTATTTCAGGAAGAGCCTCAAATGGCTTCCATTTGTTTCTGCTTTAAGTCCAGCAACATAAATGAGAAGCTGGCAGGAGCTGTGTAATTTTTTAGGAATGCGGTTGCATTTGTTCCTGCTGCTGATGAGTAGATGTTGCAAGATAAGAACTCTTGTTTCATTCATGTGTATTTGGAAATCATCAGTCATTTAAATCCTAGTCTTTATGGTAAAAGACTTCCTAAAGGAGGTGGAGATGACCTACTGACTTGAAAGAGCAAATGCCATTTATCAAATGTTTTAAAATGAATTACTCCTTGCTGCTTACCTGGCCCTGATTCATTGAGGGTATATAAGCTGAGTATAATGTCATTTGTAGCTGAAGCCATGGATATGATGTGGGATCCAGCCATGAAGCTGAGCACCCTCATAGCCTCAG
Source organism: Buphagus erythrorhynchus (assembly GCA_013400855.1). NCBI lineage: Eukaryota > Metazoa > Chordata > Aves > Passeriformes > Sturnidae > Buphagus > Buphagus erythrorhynchus. The sequence goes on along the minus strand of VZTT01035870.1, from coordinate 11,427 downwards.
AAACATGATGCCATATCATCTCCTTATGGAACTGGGTGACAACAGAGATGGTTTTGTTTGTACCCATGTGTTGTCCTTAAGCTCTGAGCAAGGCTGGGCTAAGTGACCTCAGATTTACCTGCATCAAACTCAAGTCTCATGCCTGGGGCTGTGGCAGGCTGGAGAAAATCAGAGGAACTTGCAGTTGACTGCATCTGAGTGCCTGAGCACCCAGATGCTCTGCAGGATGTGGTTCACAGCTGTTATCCATGTTTCACACTTGGAAGTTGTCTCTCTTAGGTGTGCCACCTGTTAGTGTGACTGCATCACCCTCCTCAGCTGACCTCCTGTTAGGTTCATCTGTATTTCCATAGTTGTAGGTTATTTCAGCCCTTTGCTACCCCAGATACTAATGATGGAATTTTTGAGCTGCCTTGAAGAAATGCATCTACTTCCTTGATGATTCTATATCTAGTGTTCCCAGTATCTGGAAAGGCATGCTAAACTCCTCTCTAAATAAAGGCATGCTAAACTCTTCTCTTCCTTCTTTGCTAAGGAAGCATTAGTGTCTCAAAGGGATTCGCAAGAGCTTGGGAGGTCAGTTTATATTTCATGTCCTAACACATTAAAAAATTTTAATAGCAGTCTGACCATCTTAGCAAAAGAAGTTCTGAGATTTCAGAATCCACTAGTACTGTTTCTGACTCTGCAAGGGTGTTATATTTGTGATAGAATATTTGCTGGAAGTAATACTAAAGAGCTACATCTTGAAGCAGAAAGGTATCCCTCAGTTTTCCAACTTCGAAACCTACTTGTAATTCAAAGTGTGATGTTGAGACTCAAGGTCATCAGACAGTTTTTCAGGCAGACAGTGCAGTTACAGTGGCCAGCAGTATGACCTTGAAAATTAAACATGAATTAATTTATTTCTTAAGCTTTTGCTATTGGGGTTATTGTACTAAAGATTGCATGAATTTCCTAAGGAAAATAAATTCTAAGAGAGGATAGAGTTGTGGTTCTGATAAGATTATAACTGTGTGATACTCACTGTTTTAAGTTGTTATATCCATTCCAAGTTATCCCTTTTTCTAGGCTGAAAAATCCTGTGCTGCTTAATTGTTCCTCATATAAAAGACATCACATATTTTTGATCATATCCCAGGGCACTATCTGTCTCCCAAATCCAGATTATGAAATGGATTCTCCTGCAGCTGCTGAGAGATATCTCCATAAGCAATTTGACTGTCTTGGACTTTTCCCTGTTGCCCTGACTTTGGAGGATCTCAAGAAATTATTCATATAAGTCTATGGGAAAGTTGCTATACCCAGCATAGGATGTATTCAGCAATTGATACAAAGGATATTCTCTCATTAAAAGAAATAATTAAAACCTAAATGTCTCAGCAGATAACAATGTGGCTGCATCACATTCCGCTACCCTGGAAAACAAGCTTAAGCTTCATAGCTTATCAAAAGATGGCTGCTATTTTGAATACCCCTTCTTTAGTCTTAGTGGCAATTACTGTTGCTGGTATTCTAGACTTAACTTTCAAAAACAAAATTATTTTCATACCAGGAAGACATACTTGATGAAATCCAGCAGCTGGGACTACAGCTTCCAGAATAGCTCCCAAGTTGCATTAACTGCTGCCTCTTTGTTCCAGACTTGGCAGAATTATCAGTGATGGTCCATAGCTCCAAAGATAACCAAGCTTGCTGTGTTTTTTTGACAGCCTCCCTGCTCCCCACCCCCTGCTAGATCCACTGATTAGAAATGGATTTTTCTCAGCTACACAGATTAATAGCCCACACATCAGTGCAACTTATAGCAGAATATGATGTGACTGCATCCATACCTGGTGTTCCAAACACTTGGACTACTGTGGGCAGACTAAGATTTGTAAGGACAGTCCAACAGGGATTTTAAGTATAGATGGCTGACCAAAACCATCTATTTGGAAACAGAAAGAAGGCTGTTCATCCTGAAGGTTTTTTTCTTCAGAAGGCAGTTCTAGAGTCAAGGCTTGCATGTTACAGTAGCATGGAGTGAGGGAAGAAGTGACAGGAGCTTTATACTTTGTGTCCAGAAACTGCTAGGTAATAAATTACAGTTTGGACTTTAATTTTTATTTATGTTTTATTAATTGAGCCCATTCAAACAAGATGGATTTTATTCCAGCTGAGTACAAAAATGAGTGAAGGAGTTAGGGATGGAGTGCTTAACAAATAAAGGGAGGTTTTGTATGTAAAACAGGCACTGAAACGAGTGGTTCAGAAGGGCACTCATTCACGATGAGCTTAAGGAAAGAGGCTGTGGCAGAAAAATCTATTATTTCTTTCCTTTTCAGTGTTTGTTGAAATGGCAACCCCACAAAGTGTTGCTTGTGAAGTGCATCACAGTTGTCTGGGATGGCCTTAGTGCATGGACCAACCCCTCTTTGTGGCTGTTTGGGGTTGAACAGTGCCCACGTTATCCTGGGAGCTGGCACTAAATGTCTGTGAGCACTCCTTACTCTGTGTCCCCATGGGCCAGAGCAGCAGGCAGGCACACCAGGCTATCACACTTAGCCTTAGATTAGCCAAACTTCATCCTGTGCTGGCCCAAGAGCAGCAGCAAGGAGCTCAGAGAGCAGGGAGGGATGAGCACCCAAATGAGCTGTGCCCAGTGCTGAGCTTGGTTCCCTTGTCTGGCTGGATTTTAATGAGCTGTGACAAGTTTTGCAACCAAATTATTTTTCCATGGGTGTGTTAAAATTCTTACCCTTTTCTGCTCCACGCTCAGAGGAGGATTTAGAAATTTTAATTGGAGCAATTAGAGTTAACTCAAAGAACGCTTTTGTCCCATGCCAAGATTTTGCAACATAAATAAGATATTTCAAGAGAGAAGTTTTGTTTTGCAGGAGTAGATAGATTCAGTAACTGGAACCCTTACTGCCATCATACTAGGGGATATCTTTCTGATGAGGTAAAAAATTAAGTTTTTGCTTTTTTATTGCTGCTTCATGCTTTTGACCTTTTAGAAGCAAATGGCAAAGGGACAAGTGATAATTTAAAGATAATTTAAATAATTATGTCTTTATTAGAATTGCTTGTTTGGTCTGCAGGTAGTTTTAAAACATACAGAGGTTTTGGATGTCAAAATTTAAGAAAACAGACTATTGCATCTTGAAAGTATGCATAATGTATTTTTTTATGTATTTAAATTTTTTAAAGCATCATTTTAGTTAGGAATATTCTATATGTCACCTTAGGTAAGAATGACAGTTTAAAATGTTCAAACATATATGAAATTATTTTCATCTCTCCTCAGTGCAGAGGTTGGTAGCTTCATAATTCTTCAAAAATTGAGGAATTAGGTTGGAAAATCATGCATTTGTTTTCTGTTTTTCCAGATGACAAAAAAATCTGAAACATTTCTTCTAGCATGGCAAATTTCTGATTTTCATACAGTAGTTAAATAATGTGTGGGTATTAAGTAAATGGAAAAAAGCAGAACTCCAGTCATCTCTCAGGATGTTTTTTCTGTATTATAATTATGGTGTCACCAAAGTGAAATAATTATTAAAATTTCAGTAGGTTTCTTCATATGCTTTTTCTGGCATGGGGGGTAATTATTGTTGTACTTATTTCAAAACAATTTTTTTTTATATGAATGGGCTAGTCTTCAACATACAGGAAAATTTATTATTATTTCATTTTAGCACTTCCATACCCTTCAGATAGGATTTTTAAAACTACGTGAAACAATACATAAATCTGTCTGGGGATTAGGGGTTTAAAATGCTGAAACTTCAATGTCTTTTGATGTTTTCTTATATTAGAAGATCTTTGTCAATACATGTTACATGATTTGTTTTGTTTACAAATTGCATCTTAGGTATCTTATACTTTCCTTGGAGATGGTNACAAATTGCATCTTAGGTATCTTATGCTTGCCTTGGAAATGGTCACATTATCCTGCACTTTTGTTCAGTAGAAGTGAGATCTGTGGAATTTTGTTTCTACAAATGTGAAACTTTGTAATGGAAGGAAAAAAACCTAAAAATATCATTAATAAGTTGGAAGCTAATTTAAGTACAAAATGAGTGCTTTTGCACCTTAAATAAAAGGAAAGAGAAAATTAATAATAGCACATATGTAAATGAAGTTCTACAAGGTTTAATTGACTTTTCATCATCTTTTGAATTCACACAATGACTTGCTACTTACAGCTAATTGGATGGTTTGAATTGGTTCTCATCTTACCTTGCTTTTACTCTAATGCCAAAGTTTTGAGGGATTTTGCTTTTGTTAACTGCTGATTGAAATACTGAGATGAGCAGGAAGCTCATCACTTTAGGTGATGCCTTTGTTAACAAACTTAAGTGTCCTAATATCTGAGGTTTTAATTGGATTTAGAAATAATCGTTTCAGTGGATTAATACAAAACAGAGATGAGTTTCTTTAGCCAGGGGTAACTGAGCTTCAAAGCAACTGGCACCCTCCATTATCAATGTGTGTGCATTGCCAGCACATCTTTCAAAGTTAGGCTCTTTATGAATAGTCACTTTTTCTTTTTTTTTTAGGGAATTATGTTGATTGGGTTTGCAAATGCAGGAAATGACAAGTGGAAAAATGCAGAAATAATTTCCGAAGGAACTACCATGATTACTGCTTCCAGACTTGTATAACTATATAATTTTAGTAGCAAAAACTCTTAACAGCAATGAAATAAATTCCACAGGACTCTTATATGTTCTTTTTTCAGTTCAATTTTACATCTTGCTGAAATAGAAGCTAAAATTACTGGTATGGAGCAGGTTTTGAAAAAAATGCATAAAAAGTCCTGAAACTAAACAATTGTGATACTATCCAGTCAGCTGCTGGCACCAGGTAGTAAAGATATTTATATAAATGAGTCATGCAGATTAAAGGGCTCTCCCACAGGTTATTTCATGCAACCTTCTGCTCAAACCAGCAATTTCAAGCGGTGGGGATTCCACAGCCTCTCTGGGCACCTGCTCCAGCATTTGGTTATTTTCCTGGTAAAATCTTTTCCATATTAGCAGGTCCAAATTTTCAGTGCTGCAAATTCTGCCTGTTGCCTGTGATCCTTCCACTTCTGAAAAGACTTTTGTTTCCATCATCTCTACAGCCTCCAGTTACTTCTAGAAGGCATCAGGTTTCTCCCCAAGCCTTTTCTTTTCAGCTGAACAAACACTTTTCTCTCACTCCCTCCCCTTACATCACACGTTGTCAGACTCTCCTCAGATTTTTGGTGCCTTTCTTGTACTGGGAGCCCAAAATTGGGCACAGTGCTCAGCAGTGGTCTCACAAGGGATGCACACAGGGAACACCTGCTTCCCACCTCCTGCTTCTGCACTCTTGCTCATACAGCCCAGGGTGCAGTTGGGCTGGTTTGGGGGGTTTTCCACATCAAGGGCACACAGCTTGATCCAATTCTTATCTTCCCCAAACTTCATGTATCTGTGAGCTGTCACAGTGCTGTCTGTCTCATCATATCATTCATGAAGGCACTGAGGGTTGTCAGGGGCAAGCTTCTGCTCACTGGACCTCACACTGCTCATCAGCACCAGGCTTTGAGCCTGACAGCCCAGCTCATTTCCACCTGCTTTGTTAACCACTTACCTACCCAGTCTGTAGCTCACAAATTTGCTTCCAGGGATGTTTGGAGGCTTTGGGACATGGAACACCCATTGCTCCCCACTTAGCCACACAGCCAGGAAGAAGAAAATCAGGTTAGTCAGGTATGATATGATGAGACAGACAGCACTCCAACAGCTTACAGGGAGGTTTTTTTTCTTTAGGGCAGGTGAACTTTGGTTTCCCTCAGGGCAGCTCCAGGTGCTGCTGAACTTTGGTTATTAAAACACACTTA
>VZTT01035866.1:24931-64022 GCA_013400855.1 Buphagus erythrorhynchus | reverse complement strand
CCAGGGATGGGGCAGCCACAGATCCTCTGAACAACCTGTTTTAGTGCCTCACCATCCTCACAGTAAATAATTTTTTCATAATATCTAATATAAACCTACACTCTTTCAATCTGAAACCACTGATGTGTCAAAGAATCACACTCCTCACCTTTGTCAAGTTGGCAATGAGAGCGTATTAGTGTTTGTAGTACTTCAGGAGAACAGCTGGAGAAATCTGTGGACTGGAGTTCTCCCTCCTAGGCACATGCTTGTCCTAAAGTTTTCTCTTTCTGAGCAGTCACTCTGTGTGGGCAGCACATCTGACACTGCTCTGGATGCTTCTGAATGATCCTGAGACACAGGCACCTTCTGAAGAAACTCATCTGGCCTGAGGCCTTCAAATATCATATCACTGACCAAAAGAGCTAAAGATGCTATTTCTGCATTAGATAGTTTGACTCATGCCCATAACCATGTTCGCACATCTAAGCTGGGAAATCAGATGTATTCTTTACTATATTTTTAACATTACAATTTTGAAATAAAAAGTAGAGATGTCAGGAAAATTGAATTTTCAGCTATTCATGTCCTTCCCAGAAGCTGAATTGTCAATGACTGACAGCAGTACAGCCTTGAGGTAAGCTGATGGTCCTACACAGTTAGGATCCTGCACTACACAGGATATATTCATTTGTCACCTTGCCTTGCAAAAAGCACATGCTTGGGGTAGCCACAGAATCACAGAATGGCTTGGGCTGGAAGGGTCCACAAGGATCATCTAGTTCCAACTTCCCTACCATGGACAGGGATATCTCCCACGAGACCAGACTGATCAGAGACTCATCCAACCCTGCCCAGAACACTTCCAGGGATGGGACATTGACAACTTCTCTGGATGACTGGTTCCAGTATCTTAACCACCCTCACGAAAGATAATTTCTTCCTAATATCCTAAACTAGTAAGCCTGCTCTCTTTTCCCCTTAAAGCCATTTCTCCCTGTCCTATCACTACTTGTCCATGTAAAAAGTCCCTCTCCAGCTTTCTTGTAGGCCTCTCTAGGTTCTGGAAGTCTGCTGTCCAGTGTAGGTATGTGCATTTGGTTTTTTTTGTTTTCTAAAATTTTCCATGTTTCACCTAATTGCATTTTTCGGCACTTCTGACACCTGCTTAGCTTTTATGTGTTTTCTGTAATATCTGTTTTAAAACATTTTCTCCATTCCATTTGCACATATAGCTCTTATTTTGGCAAGGTGCTAATATTATTTTATTCTGGTTTGTACTTATCGTTTTCTTATTTACATTCAATTTTTATTTTTTTTCTTTTAGTCTGGCAGTGCTTTTTTCTTTCACTTATTTATGAAGTATCTTCTCTTTTCATTAGACTTCTCTCTCTCTCTTAATTTCTGAGCTGAGCAGAAACATGTATACCATATCTTTTGCTGATTATATAGGAATACAAATGAGAGGACTCCTGAATGTGGTTTCAGTAGGCCACCAACACATAGAGAAATGTAAACCCTCAGCTGAGATCCATTTGATAAACGCTGGATTGAGATTGCAATAAGAGCAAGAGGCTCGAATATCCAGCAGAGGGAGTGATTTCCTCAGCTAATATCCTTCTGCCCAGGATGCCTTAAGATGCCTTAACTCCAGCCGCAGGGAGAGAGCATCAGTGTGTTGGCAGAGGCATGAGAGTTAAGCTTGTGAGACGTGAGGCAAAAAGGGAGAGTTAAACCACAATATGTAAACTGCCTAAACAGAAAGAAGGAACTATCTTGAAATAGCTATATTTTTTATGTAACTAAATTTAAAGAATTTAGGAGGTAAGATTCAAAAATTATTAGCTGGTTTGGCGGTTTAGCCCCTGTGGACAACTAAGTACTGCACAGCTTCTTGCTCACTCTCCATTCCCCTCGTGGGGAGGAAAATCAGAATAAAAAAAAGTAAATTCATGTTATGGCATACAAACAACTTAATAATTGAAACAAAATAAAATATTATTACACTACAACTACAAGTACTGCTGCTGCTGCTACTACTACTACTACTATTACTATTCCTCCTACTAATAATAATCATCATGATGAAGAGGAGAGAGAGAGAGAGGAATAAAACCCAAGTGGTGCACAATACGCAAGGTCTCACCAGCTGCTGACCAGTGCCCAGCGCACTCCCCAGCAGCAGTCAGCCCCTCCTGGCAGTCAGCTCCCCACAGTTTTTACATCCTGGACATGTTTTTCTGTGGTGTGGAACATCCCTTTGGCTGTTGAGGTCAGCTGTCCGGGCCATGCTCCCTCCCAGTGTCCTGTGCACGTGTTCACTGATGGGGAATGGGACACTGAAAGGTCCTTGACTGGGGGTAAGCCCTGCTCACCAACAGCTAAAACATTAGTGTGCTACCAACATTACTGTCATGAATCCAAAATACAGCACTGTACCAGTGACTAAGAAGAAAATTATTCTATGCCAGCCAAACCCCAGCTAATTACAAGTGTGAGATATTGTGCAAGAAATATTTTTAACCAGTAGCGGTGGTATTTGTCTTCACGATTGCCACAAATCAAATATTAATGAAATGATATTAAGTCTGTAATAGGGAAATTTATTTAATTACTGGAACATGTAATTTATCATATCAGTTCATTAAAGTGTAAACTGAATTGCTACCTCTTTTTGTTGAAATACTTATTGGTTAACAAAAATTTTACCACTAACTATGATAATTATGTAAATAAATGATAAAAACAAACCACATATAAAAACCGACCTATGTAATTAGAAATTAATTCACTGGTAGTGCCTGGAACTTTTTAAATTTCAATTTGATCAGTATGTACTGACCAAGTAACAAGGTAAAAATCTCTGAGTGTTTTGCAGAATATTTGTTATTAATTACTCCAAATATTTTCCTGAGATAACTTCTTGGGAATGAATGGAAAAGTCAAGTTGATTTATCCATGAACTGTCAACATTTTGGAAGCAGTCATTGATCTCTAGATGTAATTAGCATTAAGAAAGGTGTTGACTGAAGGTGTACTGAAGTATTTAGCTATTGCTTTCTCTCAGTTTTTACTGGAAGCAGACAAGGGTGAATAGAGATGAAACACAGACCAACTGAAATGACCTGAAAAGCAGCCCAGCAATCAAAGTGACCCAAGTCAGCTTTGTATTATGTTTGATATCCTTCCTCCCTTCCATAATTTACTGAAATTAATTTTTAGTTCTATAAAAAATAAGGCTGCTGGGCAACAATGCCTTACTACCTCTAGACTGGAAGCAAAACTTGGATTGGAAACTTGGTTATGATGAGCTAAAAAATAATTATTCTATCTTTTTGGAGAGGTAAGTGTCAAGATTCAAAAAAACTCCATGTTAGAAAAAATATGAACTTGTTAATGATTCAGATAACATTTCAATGTATGGATTGCCAATGGTCTAGGATGCCATTTTAGATCAAAACACAGGATAAAAGGTAATTATAGAACAGTGTGTCGTTTTCAAAAAGCAATTGTTAACAGTAGGGAGTAATAGGGAATACTGAGTCACAACCTAAAGCACACCTAGTGGAGTTCTGGGTAAATATCCATTCTGTAATATGTACAGATTGATTGAAACTTGGGTAAAGTAAGGAGGCTTAGTCTTGTTGATCTTTAGGTCATGCCAAATGCCAAAATAATATTTACCTGGACTGGATGGATAGTAAAAGGATATTTTATTTGGTTGAGAAAAAGACTATGTTGTTTTTATAGCATTTTCTCAATTTATCAAAACCATGTTATAAAGTGTGCACAACTATTACACATTAAATACTTGGAAATACTTCTAGAATTCAACACAAAGCAGACGGAAACCCTTCCCCCCGCCACCCCCAGCAAATTTATCTGGAAATTATCAACATTGCCTACTTACTTGCTATGTTTTTGTTCAACACCTGCCACCATAGAACTCAGCATGGCTTTGGTCATTAGGAGCTACTTTAAGGATATCTGGTATTAAAATTCAAAGGGAGAATACAGAAGCATCTTGCTCACCATAATTATTTGCAAAATATTGTGGTTATTTCACAGGAGCCACAGCTGAAGCAGGGAGGCAGATTGTGCTTCATTCCATATCAAGACAGAATGTTTCTCTTAAAAATCTCATCTGAAACTGTGAACCATCAGTGAGTAATACAGGTATTGTCATCTAATAAAATAGAAACATTGTATCAAGTGATGAACACCTGTTACTTATTTTCACAGTCTGTTGCAGTCTGAAAATAAGGCTTAGAATTAGTGATTTGATAACATCAGTCAAATTTTTATTCTCCTCAGAAAGCGAGGTGATACTAGGTAATGTTTTCCTTAACTTCTTTTGTTGACTAGAATATCTACAATCTAGATCTAAACAGAAAGTCAAAATTTCAAAAAAATAAGGGAAATTGAAGCTGTGAGCAGTGAAAAACAATAAAACTGTAGTACTAAAAGATGGCAGACTATATGCACTGGAACTCTCAAAAGGATGTGATGATTACCATGAAGATTTCTGCATTATACCATTGGATCTGGACAGCATACAACATTCACAAGAGCAAACTGAAATACTGGCAGAGTGATCACTGCAGGATGATCCACTAGCTATTTTTGATTCTACCTGCTGTAATTCTTTTTATGTAGAATTAAGGAAAGTAATTCTTGTGATTTTTTTTCTTAATATAAATATGGAGTTTAGAAGACATAATATGGTATTAGTATATGAAGGACTGCTTCTGACAAGAGTAAGTGTTTGGGGGAGTTTTGGCAGCAGGTGTCATTCTTAGGATATTTTTTTACATTTGAGAGGATTTCTGTTTTAGAGGGAGAGGGGGAACAAGTTTCTGAGGGAGGGTTTGATAGCTTATCTTGGGCTAAGTGATATGATCAGAAAAACAACTAAACAGTGTTTCAGAATGCTGCTTTTCTGAAAAAAATAAAAATAGATATAAACAGACTGAGGAGAACATCCCAATACCATGATGTAAATGGCTTAGGTGTATGTGAGGACAAGATCAAGACAGAGACTATATTCAGACATGTATCTATACCTACTTCATCTTCATCCACAGGGATATTTTGACAAATTGTATGAATTTTCACTGATTTTTGATCCTCAAAAACCATCTGCTGTGTCACCAGAAGGTTTATTAATTTTTTGATAATTGTGTAATGAAATACCTTTTTTTAATGTGAGGTATATCAATGACATTTTTATCATGTATGTTAACTCCCATCATTGTCTCACTATCAAACTGTCCTCCTCCAAAATATCCTCTGAAATAGACAGTGCACATGGCATTATGGCATTGTTTACATTCTAGGGATGCTTCTTCCAAGAAAAATAGTATATGTTGGAGAAGACTGCTAATGTAAATTGACTAAAAAGCATATATTCAAATTTGTATATTTTCAAGAGGAAATAAAAATGGTTTGTGAAAAGATTAACACATTGGTTTTTCCCTCCCCTGGGAATTAATGACATTCTTTATCAGATACTTGTGGCAGGCTTCAAGGGATAGCAGAATCTTTTGAAAGAAATGCGAAAACCTAGTGTTTATATTTAAGTCTACCCGAGTGCAAGAAGTACTAGTAAAACTTAGTGTTTTCAGAGGTGTTATTTCCTTATTAGAACTTTCTGAAGAGTTTCCCTTGCTCTGCCATGCACTGTTCTAGATAGTTACCTAAGGTATATTTAGTGGACTTGGTTAGATTTTCTTTAGTCATCATTTATATTTGCTATAATTAGATGTCATCTCAATACCAGTAAGTGTTTAGCTTGAGAAGAACTTGTAGTAGCTTAAAAAGAAGATGGATGTTATTGCTTCTTGCTTTGTATCATATGGCCATAGAATCATTATTAAGGTTGGAAAATATATCTAAGACCATTGAGTCCAACTTTTGACTGATACCACCATCAAATAAACTATAACACCAAGTGCTTTGTGGGGACTCCACTGCTTCTTTGGGCAGACCAGTTAGATGCTTGACAAATCTTTCAGTGAAAAAACTATTCCTGGAAAGATGCTGAATTTTAAGTCAATTTAAAAAATGTATTTAGTGTCCATGACCACACTGCTAGTAGGAGAATCTTGTGGTAGCAATATGTTTGCAAAGTATAGTAATTGTGTAGTTTCTAAAAGCTCTAAGGGAGCAATGTTTAGGAAGTTAGTCCAATAATGAGAAACACTTCAAGAAATAATTAAGGTCTGAATATATGATAAACAAATATTAACACACATAGATATCAGTTAAACAAAACTCTTGCGTGTCAGTGAAAAGAAGTGATATGGGCTAGCATTCCTTTTCACAAAGGTACTTGTGATCTCTTGTAGATCTTTTAGGATGAGTGGTCAGCCCTACGACCGGCCTCTGGTGTCTTCTTTGAGGTCCTCGGAGGGTCCTGGTCGCCCATCGGATAGCCCTCGCTAAAACACAGGGGGTTCTCCTTGGGGAAGTGGCTGTGTCAACAGTGACTCCTGTCCTGCAGCAGGAGGCTGCAGGAGGTGCTTCTTCAGGGACCTCTTCACAGATGCTTCACATTGGGCACCAATTGCACAGGCCTTTTTAATGCCTCAAGACTGTCCAGAACAAGTTCCCCTCAATCCCACAATTATGTGGGTACCAACTGTGGGCTCAAATAAACCTATTGTGAGATGTGGCCTATTCAATAAAGGAGAAAATGTCACCTGCCTAGGGATGGTGGACACTGGAGTGGATGTCACTATCATTGCCCACTCCGAGTGGCCAGCAAACTGGGAATTGAAGACTGTAGCAGGAATGATTTCAGGGATAAGAGGAGTTGCAATTTCAATGCAAAGTAGAAGGAATAGTGGTTGAAGGTCCCGAGGGCAAAATGGTGACCATCAGACCATTTGTGGAGAGGGCACCCATTTATGCTCTGGGGCAGAGACCTCCTGTCTCAATGGGGAGCTTGCATCCATATCTCCAGCAGGGATTTTTAATCAGGGCCACTGAAGAGAGCGCCAGGCCTACCATCCCTCAACTCACCTGGAAACAAGACCATCCAGTGTGGGTTGAAAACTGGCCCCTTTCAAATGAAAAGGTGTTCTCTCTGGAGTCCCTTGTTGAGGAGTAATTCACCAAGGGGCACATGAAAGAGACTAGCAGCCCCTCGAACTCCCCTGTCTTTGTCCTCAAGAAACCTGGCAAAGACAAGTGGAGGCTCCTTCACAACCTCAGGAAGATAAATGAGGTACTTGATGATATGGGTCTCCTGCAGCCTGGTTTGCCCTCACCATCCATGCTCCCTCGAGACTGGAAACTTGCCATCATTAATATAAAAACTCCTTCTTTAACAATATCTTTCAGGAAAGTATACTGTCCTGGTCATTCTGGTGCTCTTTCTAGAGGCTCTTAAAGGTTATGACCTGCTCTAAACTATAGAGGCATACCAAATCTGGCCTGAAAATGAAGAGTTATCCACTCAAAGCAGCATTAAGTTAAGAACCAGTATTTGCCAGGGTAAAATCTTTTTCTGCTGAGCTGTGTGACCGTGGCTAGACTGTCAAACGGTCCTGAGCGAGTTTCTTTGAATTTGTTGTGATGATTGTTAGCACTGCTGATGAATGGTGATAAGTATGCACAGACATGCAAAAGTGAGGGTTTCCCAAGCACCATTGCAGCAGGCTTCCACTCTGAATTGTGGTTTTAATTTCTTTTATTTTAATTAGTTTAAAAGTTATCATTATTTATAAAATGCATTGATAGAAAATAGATAATTTGATAATAATAATAATAATAGATAGAAAAATAATAATAGATAGAAAATTCAGTTTATCTAGAGCATTCAGGTGATGCTCTATTTTCAACTAATATTTGTCAGAATTTACCTTGTGGCATGAAAAGTGCTTTCAGATGTTAGACATCAAACATATAAAAAACTTGAGGAATAACTCTTCATCGGACACCTCTAAATATCTAGTGTATTTCTTTATGTACAAACTGTAATGTGTTTTGGTACAGGATGCTCCAAGTGTGTATTTACTAATTTTACTGTCCCTGACTGGTTTCCTGAGTAAATTATATATGGATCTGAGTGCACTGTGACTGGCTTCTCCAGCACGTCTACCATAACTTTAGAATTTACATCACACTAAACAAACAGAACAAATCAACACATAATTCTTTGATTATTAGCTTTTCAATACGGTCCAGAAGTCACAGATTTTTCTTTGAATAGAAAAAGACCATGATGAGCCATCAATACTGTGCAATGACCCTTTTTCCTGCCAGACTGTTGCTGAGGGAAAAAAACTAAGGATGAGCGCCCCTTTTCTTCAACAATACTAAACCAAGTGGTTACCAAGAAGGGTGATGGCTTTTATGGCTCGTCTTAAAACACTTCACTCAAAACCAGTAGCATGACAACCACAGTGGGTTTTTTAAGGGCTAGATAGTGGCCATTCTTTTCCTCATTTTGAAGATATACAGGAAAATACTGAGCCATAAGTTGTCAAATAGAGCCCCTTCTCAGAATTCTAAAACTGATACGGAAATTGCAGAGCTATTCTAGGCTGCTTTTATTGCAAGAGTATTTCTGACTTTCAGTGAGATATTTCAATTCTTTTTCCTATTCTGAAATCTAATGAAAGGCCCTTATTTCTTCATGAATATAAAGGTATATTTGTCTTATCTTTGGCAGAATGAGTTAGCTGTTTGGTTGCTTCTCCCCCATCTGTAGAAGTTAACTACCTAAATGAAGAACACAGACCATAAGGGAATGAGACCATTGAGAAGGAGTAGAAATAATAATACTGCAGCTTGGAATGAGGAGGCACAGAGGAGACACTTGTCTTACAGTGCAGCCAAGAAGACTTCTTGAAGTTGCCACCTGTCTTATGGATTTGAGTGTGTAACTAAATGCTGATATTAATGCTAATTAATGCTAATTTAACACGGATATTTTTAAAAGCTTATGGTGGCCTTTCCCCACTTCTTTGGAGACTTCAAATCCCAGGGCACAGCATGTGACAGACTAGAAAACTAAATCAATTTGATAATTTCTTTAATACAATTTTAACTTTTGGTCAGATACCATCTTCATGTTAGGGCTGAAGTGCACTGCTTATTGCTCTTTTGGAACCTGTCTTGGATTCATTACACTGAGACCTAGCCCTTCTTGCATTCCAATAGAGTAGTATCAGTAATCAAAACAGAAGGATGGTAAAATTGAAGGAGCACATATGGTAATAAATCCCCTGAAAAGAGCACAGGCTATAGCATAAATCTACCATCTGCTCTCTCCCTTTTTGCTTATGTCTTGGTTTAATTTGAATTTTCTGGCTAATGTACCAAATAATGTTGTAGTTTTGATTTGCTAATTTAAATATACTCATTTTTTTTTGTTGTGAGACAGAACCAGGAGCAAAAGCAAGGCAGGCTTAAAACTTAAAAGGGTATAAAAAGAAATTTATTAACTACACAAAGAAAGAAACAAATTCAGAATAAGATTTTTAGACTACTTCTTCCTCCCCTCTCTTAACCTTCATAACAACAAAACAAATATACAAAAAACTACTTCAGTCAGATTTTAACTTAGTCTTTTTCGTTTACTCCAGAGAGAGAAGTTTCTTCTTGTTAGGCCATAGGGACTTTTTCACAAGGAGAGAAAATAGCAGTTTTTTTGTGGCTTTACTTTCACGATTCACATCCGCCTGGGAAAAAAACTTGTAAATCGTGAAGCTCCTCCCATTTTCACAGCTTTCTTAAAGCTATGCTTATGGGCCATGTTAAATTCACGGGGTATTTACTTTTAAGAATGAACTGTTCCAAACCAAAAATTTTCTTCATTTCTCTTTCTTTTTGTTCATGCTTCATTTCCAGAAACAGAGATCCCTTTTTTTTCTTTGGGGTGAAGGATCTTTAACACAAAGTGCTTTTGGTTAACAATTTATCAAATGGAACACTCCAAGCCGCCCATGTCTTTTTCCATGGTTTATAGGAATATTCAGTGCAATATCAGTTCATCTTTACAACGTACAAAAGGATTTTCAGCTAACTTTCATAGCATCTTCTCATTCTCCTTCCATCTAAAGAAACTTTTTTTGTTTTTTTTTCTCTAACTCAGGGGAGAATTGAAAAGTCTGCAAGTTTTATTTGAGCATTGAAAGAGTTAAAATTTCACCCAAGGAATGCAAGGCTGCAATGCTGGAGCTGTGCCAGGATTTCAGAAAACTCAGGCGTGCTGAAAAAGGGGAGGAGGGGGAATGGCTAGGACTTCAATCAGCCTCCCTGGGTCTCAGCTACAGCACCCACTGTGCATGGCCTCCCTTCCTCCCTGCCGGGCCATGCCAGCTCCCCGGACAGGGGCCCGGCCCTGCCCCCAGCCCCAGGCCCGCAGGCCTGCAGTGGAGCCAGGCCGGGCCGGAGGTACCTGCACTGCTGCCGGAACAGAAAGAGAGCGAGCTCTTTTCAGGGTTACCTCCTTCAAAATGTGTGTTCACGGAGCGAACTAACTTTCTTCAATTGGTTCTTCAGGCTGCCAATAACCAAACCAGCCTCCAACTGGTCCCATCAATGCACAGAGAAAGTTTTCATAGAGAAAAACCTCTCTGACTCTGTCCTTCCCCAGGTGTAACCAAGGCAGCTTACTAGATGGCAAACAGATTACTCACCCTATTAGCCTATGATGAGAACAATTTTTCTGCTTTTTTGAAACTGGGATGATGGCCTAGTAGAGTCCTTTCATTCTAGGTATTGTGCAGCAACATAATGTGGTTACTTCTACATATAGGTAATTACCTTTGTGCAGAAAGAGATCAATTCAGTGCTTTGTACTTTCCAAACCCTCAGTTAAAATTCCTTATTTTTGAGGTAGGTTCATGCAGCAGAGCAAGACCAGAAGGAAGCTGTTTTCCACCTCTTCAGAAGGTGGTTGCTACTTACTTGCCTTTCAAAGAATCCTGCTCCATAACCATGAGTTTGCTGCCAGAACTATTGAAAACAAGTGGAATAATCCCAGTGTCTGTAGAAGACATTTGAATCAGTATATCCAAAGCTTAAGTCTTCCATTTCTACCCTCTGTTAACTGTTAAAATTAACCAAAGGACAGGAGTCCCCAGCCCCGGGCAAACACACCAGTGTAACATCTACATTTCTTCTACTTCTGGAGCTGGTAATTGTATTCGTAGTGAGACATAGAACCTTCAAGGCCTAATGATTTGTCATTCCTCCCAGAATGTCCTTTCAGATTAATTTTTCTCATCTGAATATAACATAATTAACAGTATTGGTATTTCAAGTGTCTACATTTGACTCCAGATTTAAGACCTCAGACATAAATGGGCCATTTGAAGTATTTTCTCAGAACTTTTGTTCCCCATCACTGATTTGCATTCTCATTTGATCACACAGAGATTTCAAGCCCAGAATCACAGCTGCATGTAGAGGAAATAGAATCTGAAAGGCCTGATCTGCAAGACTGCAAAGCACATTCAAAAATTTAAGGAAGTCCTGATACAATTTTTTGCAATTCAGAAAACATGGGTAAGTTTGTCATCTTCAGTAAAAAAACAAAAGCAAACAAAAAGAAAAAAAAAGAGGAAAAAAAACCCCAACAAACAATAGAAAAGAGGAAGACAGAAAGTTCAGGTGCTAGGCAGAATTTTAAGATATACTAAAAATGCACAAATAGACCATTGAACTGTTTGGTTGAACTGGATTTTCATAACATTTGACATTTATCTCTCTTACAGTATTTTCTTAGTGAAAGCATCATAAGTAAGATTATTTTATTTCTTTTTCTATCTCATTGAAGGTTTGTGCTGGAAAGCTCATTAGTCTTACTTTTTCCTGGTTTGAGAATTCTTAGGCTCATATGAAAACAGGAGATGGCCTAGAAGGTGGATGGGAGTAAAAAAATTCATTCTTAGTGTATCCTTTTCATCTTTAAGATAGTTTTGCCTTCTAAATGCAGCTTTAGCAGTAATACCCCAAATGCTTTTAACTTTTAGATAAGCAGCAAGGGTATGGATCATAAAGACATGCTTAGGTCAGTTAAAAGTTGAACTTCTTTAAAATCAGTCTTTTTCTATTGCTTAGAATACCTTTGGGAATTCAGGATGTTTCAGGCTAGGCTTTTTCCCCCTTCTTTCATCTGTAAATTTTGAGAAAACTCTGGAGAATTGTTACTGCATCAGACACTGCCCGGTTCTCTGTCACTCTACACAGGTGTGAATAGGAATGTTGGAAAAAACCTTATGTAGGTAAACAGGTATTCTTGCACAGAAATTTTGGGGAATTGCTCATACAAGGGTGCAAGTATATATATCAATTTCTTGTAGAAAGAAATGGAATTCGCTCTTTCTTACAGTGTGATACCTACCTAACACACCCCTTGTCTTAGTGATTGTTATTACTGGAAGTAAGTGTAGCCATTACTATTTATACACAGAGATATTTGCATCACTGTCTAGATTATGTTAATACTTATATTTACTGAATAAACTACCTCAAACAGTTCTAAGGGGCATCACTGTTGTGAGTTGTCTTTTTGAAACCTTCTAATAAATTGAACTGTGCCAGGGAGCACTCCTGAGAGCTGAAATTCATACTGTGAAATTTTTGCTGTGGTTCTGTTGGGGTTTAACAGCAGTCAACAGTCAAAGTGCCACACAGCCACCTGCTCACTTTCCCACCAGCTATCAGAATGGTAAAAATTGGAAAACTTGTGGGTTGAGATAAAGGGAGATTAATAGGAAAAGCAAAAGTTGTGCACACAAACAAAGCAAAACAAAGGAATGAATTCACTTCTTCCCATGGGCAGGCAGGTGTTCAGCATCTCCAGGAGAGCAGGGCCCCGTCACATGTAACAGTGACTTGGGAAGACAAAGTCCAAATGTCCCCCCCTTCCTCCTTTTTTTTCCCCGCTTTATATACTGAGCATGATGTCACAGGGTCTGGAATATCCCTTTGGTCAGCTGGGGTCACCTGTCCTGGCTGTGTCTCCTTCCAATGTCCCAGGCACCCTCAACATCCTCACCAGTGTGGCTGTACAAAAAGCAGAAAAGGGCTTGGTGCTGTTTGAGATCTGTTCAGTGATAAAAAAAAAAATCTCTATATTCTTAACTCTTTGTTCAGCACAAATCCAAAACACATCTCCATACCAGCCACTATGAAGCAAATTAACCCTAGCCAAAGCCAGCATAAGTCACTAGTATATTTTTGTCCCACATGAGATTACACTGTTACAAATAATTTCCAAGCTCAGCTTGTGATACGTTAAGGATCATTTCCACTAGTCAGTTTGCATGTCCCCAAGATGCTTTATAGGCTAAAATTATTTAGGAGTGTGGAAGTAAGCTGTTCTCTCCTAGTTGATGTCAGCAACTGTAACTCAGGCACATTTAACTAAACTTACAGTATATGAAATGTCTCAAGAGAGACTATGTAATTTTTTTATTGGCATAATGAAGGACTAGAAACAATTTCACTTTGTAAGGCTCACTCATTCCCCTTTTCAGAGTAGCCAGCCAGAATGACTTTGTCTCCCTGACATCTGGCTGAGCACCCTAAGACCAGCTGATACACAAATCTTCTTATCTCCTTCCCTCAAACCTCAACCAGAAGTGATGATCATTTTAAAAACTGCGCTCATTAAAGCACAAGAAACCTGTTACCAGCTCTTAGTCATAAGATTTAGTAGTGTGAAAGCAGTGATCCTGCTTGTTAAATTGCATCAATTAGTGCATTTTTCTCACTCAAATTAGGCAGAAAACACCAACCTACAACTGTAAATGTACACTAAAAATTACAGACAATGTAGATTATTGCAGGAAAGTTCATTAATAAGAGAGAAATCCCGAAGACATAAACGAAGCATTGAACAAACTATGTTCCTGAACATAGCTTTAAAATAGGTTCCTGTCTGTTCTGTGCATACCCATCCAATTTAGGTCAAGTACTAAAGATGCTTAAAGTGCAAACTACTCTGACGCTAAGGGATTCTGGGGAGATAAATTCAATTTAGTTAAAAACAATTGCTAATACAGTGATGTAGCTGAATGAAAATAGTTAACTCATATTCTCAAGGGCAATTTCCTATTGCTTAAATACAGAGATATCAAACAAACTCTTAAAAGCATAGAAGGCAAAAGATTTACAAGTTAATCACACCTGTCAAGTTAAATAGGTTCTACAAAAGTCTGAGATAAGTAGTCAAACATTTCATGTCGTCGTCAATAATAGTAATGGAATTCCTTTTTCAAGGCACCAGTCTCATATTGTAATTGCTAATTCTTAAGGTGTTCTTTACCCCTTTTCCTGATGCCTTCTTACATCCTGGAGCAGCCTCATTCTTCCTCCTGGATAGCACAGTATTCTGCTTGTCATGGTGTTGCACATTCTAACTAAAAAAAAAATCAGAGAGTCAAATAATGAAGGTATAAAATCAAGAGTGGCTGGAGCTGTGTTGCCATAAATGTCGGAAGATCTGGGACTATTTCTGAACAGCATTTCTTTGTCTTGTCTGGAAGACAGTTTTGAAGACTTTAGTAATTTCAAGGATTATCTGTTTGATGATACCAGTTTCAAATTTTTTTTTCCTTCTTTCTAAAGGTAATTAATACAAAGCATAGACAAAACTAGAATGGGGATTTTATACTAGTGTGGTGTCTGCTCAATGACAATATCTGTATAGGCCTTTAATCTGTATAGTATTTTTTAAAAGTTGAGTGTATTTCCATAATTCCACCTTATAATTAAAGTCATGTTAAAATTGCATAGGGATGAGATATTAGGAAGGCCTGTGAAATACAGTTACTTGCTATTGGATTTGACAGAAACGGAGGCAAAAGTATTGCAGTTCTTCTGACTGCAAGTCATATATTCCACAAATAATAAAAAACACCACAGAAAAAGTACACAGCCACTTCTGTTATGCAACTGCCCCTGCAATTCCTCCTCAGTTTTATCTTTTCATCATTCTCAGACTAGTGTACCCTGAAGAGAAGCTAAAAGCAAAAGCAGTTAGACTCACAAATAGAAAAGATTTGGAGCATAAGGAGAGCCCTTTTGATCCTTCTTCTCATGTGAAGTATGCTGCATAGCTCTGGAGAGATGAGCAGGAAACTGACTGATTACCAGTAGTTCAAAGCAGTAAGAAATATTAGAATCTCCAGATTAGGAACTTTCAGTATGAACATATGGAAAAGACAATGGATGAGGAAAGGAAATGCAGTATGTAGTCAGTACAGAGTCACAAATGCTATTTTCTTTATATGGTTACATGGATTATGAATTACAATAAAGTGACTGGCAAGTTTGTCCCAATGATGATTTTCACTGAACTCTTGACAGATTTTTGTTATTACGGCTTTTTACTACTAACACCCATGGGAGTCAGACTTTATATATGATCTAAGAAGTCTAATGAATACAAAAGCAGACATCCTTCCTTGTCTTTTAAATGGGAAAGCACAACTGTGCAGAATCCTAGTAATTGTTTAGTCCACTCTTATATAGAGCAGCAACTGTATTATGTTGATGACTCTGTTGAATTTACTATATACAAAGGTATGGCTTTGTATATGAATTTTGATATTCTGGTTTTTTAATTTCTGATTTTTAAAATGTGTCCTTCAAGTAATTAAATCAAAGCACTGCATTATGGCCACAAAAAAAGCTGAGCACTAAAGATCCAGGTAGAACATTCTTATGAGGACACTTTTTGCAACAATAGACCAGATTTTGTATTGCAGCCTTGGCTTGGAGCTATCTGTCTTACCTAACAACTCATTTGAAGGTCAAATTTACTAGGGAAATCATAGGTAAAAAAGAAACTCCTTCCCACCACTTTGCTTACAGTTGCAGTGACATTGAAGTACTCTTTTTATTGTTACATTTAGGAAATTATCTGTGAGGACCAGAGTTCAAACTTTTCAAATGTTCCATCAATGTTGCTGATTTCTGACAAAGTAACTGTGAAGGACATAGAAAAGCATTGTAGAAGGGAACAAATAATTTGAAGAATGATCTCTAGGTGATGTAACTGGCTAAAAATGGCAATCATCCAAAATGAAATATGATCTGAGAAAGAGAAATTATCAATAGTTTTTCTGTGTAGAAGAGTAAATGATTAAGCTTCTCTGTATCTATTGCAAATTATTTTCTCATAGGAAAAGCAAGAGAAAGGACTTTTGCTCCTTTTCTTGCTTTTCCCGTTTTCACTTGGTCTCCTGGTAAAGAGCTGTAGACAATAAAGTGGACAGCCTTTTGGACTTTGAACATCATTTATTTATTCTAGTTGAGGTTAAGAATTTGATAACACATGGTTTCTTCTATTTCATACTATTTTAATATCAAGTGTCTGTAGTTATAGTAAACACAGTGATACTATTAATATTTATTATGATTTATGATTATGAAATTATACTAGAAGATTATCATGTCATAGAGTCTTAGAATCATAGGATATCTTAAGTTGGAGAGGACCTCCAACAATCATTGAGCCCTGCACAGGATACCCCAAAAATCAAAGAATCACCATGTGCCTTGGAACATTTTTCAATGCTCCTTGAACCCTGGCAGACTTGGTGCTGTGCTGTGACCACTTCCCTGGGGAGCCTGTTCCAGTGCCCAGCCACCCTTCAGGTGAAAAGACTTTTCCTAATATCCAAACTAACCACCCCAACACTGCTTCTTGCCGTTCCCTTTGGTTGTCACCAGAGAGATATCAGCGCCTGCCCCTCCTCTTCCCTTCCTGAGGAAGCTATAGACTGTGATAAGGTATCCTGTCACTTTGCTCCAGGCTGAACAGACCAAGCTGTCTTGCTCAAGCTGCTCCTCAAACAGTCTGCCCTCAAGGCCCTTCATCATCTTCTTTGCCCTCCTCTGGACACTCTTCTTAATAGCTTTATGTCCTCCTTCTACTGAGGCACCCAAAACTACAGATGGCACTTAAGGTCAGACTCTAGTACCAGTGCGGAGAAAAGTGGGAAAATCACCTTCCTCAACTCTGCAGCAATGCTGTGCTTGACGCACCCTAGAGATTTTCCACATAGGGGAGAGTCCATAGCAATAGATTTGTCTGGCTGGCTTATCTATATGCTTGCATACATATTTGAGTTTCCTGTTTGTGCCTACCCCTTCAAACCGTAGCAGTTTGAGCTAATTCTTAGCTCAAATTGCAGCAACCTTGATTCTTCCAGTTACAGAAGTCCTTCATTTTATCCTTGTGTGCTGAACAGCAGGCAGCCTTAACAAACTGTGATCCTTTTGGGTTTTCCACATATGCAAAATGTTGCAGTAGGGCAAACTGAAGCTTACATGGAGCAGTTAAAAGACCTAAAAAAAAAAAAATTGAAGTAATTATCATTTGTCTGAATTAATTTGAGTCTGAAGGTTACTCGTGAAAAACAGATGTAAAAAAGTATTCCACTAATTCAGGCATCTCTACACTAAGGGCCTTTTTGTAGCTTGGTGACCAGTATGTAAAAATGTGAAAATGCTCATCTTCAGAGGCTCAGAAAATGGAGGTCCAATAAATATGTTTTGTACTTTGGCCTTAGAAATCCAATCTTATTAGGGCTAATTAGCAGAAGTATACAGAAGCAAAACATTTTCCAAAGAAAAATGTTGTGCTTCGTATTCTGCAGTTTAGTTAGAATTAAGATATCCCTGTGCTGATATAATAGGCTGCACTCAATAAACCACATAAATCACATATTTTCTTTATACTTAGAGAGTCTGCTTCCCTGTTGTCCTGGTTTTTGGCCAGGACAGTAGCCATGAGGGGATAGGGGCTGGAGCTGTGTGAGTGTGTCTAAGTTGTTATTCTATACCATCTGATGTCATTCCTGGGTCCAGAGGAAAGGGATTTCTTGTGTAGACACAGAGGGTCCATCCATCATGGTTAACTGTCTCAGGGTGGAGCGGCACTGGATCAGTTGGTGAGGGTTTTTTGCTTGTAAGTCACTCTCTTTTTGTGTACTTTTCACTTTTGTTTCTGTTTCTGTTTGTTTACTTGTCTAGTTGCTGTTTCCAATAAATTGTTCTTATGTCTACCGATTATTTCTGCCTTTTCCCCCTCTCACTAGAGGAGTGGGGGGAGCAAACAACCAGCATCAGGTTTGGGAGAGTCTTGTCTGTGGGGGAACTCAGCTGGAGAATGCCATTCCTAAGCTGTGACACCTCTGGGCCTCCATGGATTGCAGGGCCTCGGATGCCTCATCATGTTCTTCACCATGCGCTGCGGGAGAATCCCTGGTCCAGCATCTGGATTACCTCCTTCTCTTCTCGCTCCTTTCTTCTGGCTGCAATGGCACAAAGCTTTTTTCCTCCTTTCTAAAGTACATTATCCTGAGGCAATACCACGGACACTGACGGGCCCAGCCTGGCCTGCAGCGGGCGTGACTTGGGCCCAGCTGGCCCTGGCTCTGCCAGGCATGGAGGAAGCTTCTTGCAGCTGCTCACAGGAGCCACCCCCATAGCCCACCCGCTACCAAAACCTGGCCATGCAAACCCAGTACACATGCTTCCAGTAAAAGCTAGCTTTCTGCAAAACAGTTTTATCATACTAATTTTTCTGTAAGATAGATTTGCCCTTGGAAGATACTACCCTTGGTATCTTTTTAATGTTTAAGTATCTTAACCAATAGATTGTGAATGGGACTTGCCAGGATAAAAAAATAAAAAGGAAACATTTAAGTAGAATAAAATAGAGACATGAAATCTCTAAAAGTTTGGCCAGAGAAGGTGTGTTAGTGCTGCTGTCATCAGCCTATCACAGGCTTTGTTCTCAAGTATTCTTGGTCCCTGAGTTTCATCATCTTTATTTAGCTACTGAGACAAAGATGCTCTTATCTGTTCACAAGTCTAAAACTGAGAACCTGTTTTCTAGTACATGTGAAATCTGAAATATAAGAAAACAATAAAATATTACAATAATAGTGTTCTTTTATTTCCCAGTGCTCTGCAAGACATTGAACTTTCTGCTAGGATTTGTTAGTATTCAACTGTTGAGGACTAATTTCTGTTTTTAAAATTTTTATGCCAAATTGACTTACCCTAATGTCGGATACTATTCACTTTTTCTGAAGTAACATTTATAAGGGAAATATCAGCACAACTTAATGGAAAAATGATTGAGTTTTTTATAGTCATCAAAAAATTTGCCATTATTTGAATAAAGTAATTTTGGAGGGATGTCTTTCTAGAGTATAAATCATAACTGATTTGAGCAATTTCTGCACTCTGATTTTCTAATTTCTTCCTTGTTTTCTTCACTATTGCATTTCATAGGACTTTCCTAGGGAGTTGCTGTCACTCTAAACAGCTCCTGGCTTCCTGAATCATAACAGATGTCTGGATATTGAAAAACTGTTTTTTTTATTATGAAATAAGAATCTGCTGGGTCTAGAAGATTGTGCAACTTTACCCAGCTTAATGCCAAGGTTGGATTTTTGTTTTTTTTTTCCTTAAACCAAAACAGAAAACTTTTTTTGTAAACATTGTGGACTCTTCATTTTCTAACTGGTGTAAAGAGCCAAGTTGAAGATACAAAACCCCCCTCACTTCATAAGGATCAGTGCCATATTTGTCAACAGGCTTTATGGCCAAGAAAATAAACCAATACCTTTGGGAGAATAAGTTGGTTTAGATTTTTTCAAAATATGGTTATCCAAAGGTGACTAGACTTTAAAGGTAGCAAAACTGTGGTAAATACCACAGAATTCACAGAATCATCAGGGAGAAGTTCCTGCAATTGGAGGGAAGTCAAAAGACCTGTTTTCAAAAGACAACCTAATCTTGGTCTCTAATTTTATGACTATGCCAGTGAACCACATAGGAGAAATCACTCTGGATAAAATAGAGGTGAGGAAAACGTCAATGTATATCAGCCATGAATTTTAATCAAAAAAAGGACAAATGTGCAGAATCACATTTCTGTTGATGCATATGAGAATTCTGTATTAATACAAAAGTTTACTCATCTGTGATCTAAAGAGAATAAAATTTCATACTGTGGATACAGATAAGAGTGTAAAAATATACAGTATTTTCATTCCTAGGGCTATAACTAAGCCTTATTTTGAGAAGAAAGTGATAATTTTCACTGGTGGGAACTGTGTACAAAAAAAGATGCAACTGCTTATTTTAATAATGTCATTTTAATATTTTGTTTTCTATTTTTTCAACTGTCAGTGACATTTGCTGTGTTTTCTGCTTTTTCAGGCTTTGGGAAAATATTTCCTGCATATATTTAACTTTGATTCCTATCCATCTTCATGCAAAACCTTGCACTGTTATGTACAGATGGAATAAAAATATACTTGTTAACATTTGCTGATAGTACAGAATCCACCTCACCCAGCAGCAAACATTGAGAAGGAAATATCTTAACTAAAGGGAAAACAGACCCTGAAATTCTCATGGGAAGAGCACATGAAAAATATTAGCATGCAGACATGAGCTTGCTTCTCCCAGATAATACTGAAAGTTTCGTTCCTAGAATATTATGCCACAAATATGCTTGTGTAGGTCACTGTGGAAGAGAGAACTGGTAAGTATGTTTTGGATTTCAATGTCAATTACATTTCATGAGTTATAATTGTATATAATTGACCATACAAGTGTGGCAAATGTCAGCATCAAAGATACAAGCAAAAGAATGAGAGAACAGAGCACCCCAGGGGAGAAGGGGCAAGCATCTTCCCACAGACTAAATAATTTAGTTCTAACTGGTTTGATTAACTGTGGAATTTGCACCTGTGATAACAAGATTTTTTTTCCTCTACATTTCCCTTATCCTCGACATTGGTGAGGCTGCACCTTGAGTATTGTGTCCAGTTCTGGGCCCCTCAGTTTAGGAAGGACATTGAGATGCTGGAGCATGTCCAGAGGAGGCAGCAAGGCTGGTGAGGGGTTTGGAACACAAGCCCTGTGATGAATGACTGAGGGAGGGAGCTGGGGTTGTTCAGCCTGGAGAAAAGGAGACTCAGAGGTGACCTTATCACTCTCTACAACTCCCTGAAAGGTGGCTGTAGTCAGTGGGGTTGGTCTCTTTCACCAGGCAGCAACTGACAGAATGAGAGGACACAGTCTTAAGCTGCACCAAGGGAAATATAGGTTGGATATTAGGAAAAAGTTTTTCACTGAAAGAATAATAAAGTATTGGAATGCTTTGCCTGGGGAGGTGGTGGAGTCACCATCCCTGGTTGTGTTAATAAAAAGATTGGATGTGGCACTCGGTGCCATGTTCTAGTTGAGGTGTTAGGGCATGGGCTGGATGCGATGATCTTGGAGGTCCTCTTTCAACCTAGTGGTTCTGTGATTCTGTGACTTCTCATAAAGATATGCCAGAATTCACAGATTCCTTCTGAATTTACACCTGGCAAACATTAATAACAAGGGAAGGATTCCTCCCTCATACTGTTGTTTTGCCATTTGGATTACCTGGGACACATGAGAACAGGCCTTGGGAAAATGCTAATAACACAAGTGGAGACCTGTGAGAGAATGAGTCCTGCCAAACATCTGGGCACAACACCCACGAGGGAACAAATGACAGTCTACCTATGGCATCAGTGTGATCTTTGTAATCCTGCTTACAGAAACACAGAGGTTGCCCTGGTTTGAAGGATGTCACAATATGTTACAGATCTACATGCTGAGAAGGAAAGAAGAACAACTTAAGGGGTTTCTCTTTCCCTATTAATGAGATATATTTGTAACAAGCATGAGGATTGCTAATGGAAAGAGTTTTACTTTAATGTTGTGTGTCTGGCTGTGTAGTTACGATGTCTCTGGCTATATATAATCTGTATAGTTCTGAGAAGCTGTACCTGCCTTATTCTATTTGGTATCCTGTTCAGCCAGAAAAATACTGAGAAACAATAAGACTAACACATCTTTGGTGTTGTACCTAGTAGGTTTATTTGACTTACATTTCAATCTTGACTAATTATTTTAGTGATTTCATGCAGATGCAGTAGAAACTGATTCATCACTAAACATGAGTTCCACTGCAGAGACTATTATACAATGGCTGAATAAATCTATGTTAAAGAATAGACCCTTCCCCCCATGTGATGCAGCTGTACATTATTTCTATAATCAGTAAATACCGCAAAGAGATTTCTAAAAGATTAGATGCCTCTGAAAGATATTGCTGACAGCTTTTAAGTGTTGCATAGCAAGAGTGAGTCACCACCTTTAGGCACACAAATTGCAAACTCTGAATGTAATTTTTCTATTCTCATTTAAGAAATGTGAAACAGCAATTTCTTTATGGCTACATTTTATATGAAGATTAGGTCCTTAAAAGAGTAAGTCACTATTATCGTGCATAATATGGTATGCATCAAAGCAGAAGGAATATAAAATACTTCATCTGATACTTGCAGCATTTTAGCATTTGCTATATATTATTGTAAAATGGAGAATTTTACAGGTAATAAAGGATAAAATCATCCACAAGAAGAGAAGTAAGTTTTGTGTAGTACAGACTTATGTGTATGAGTTATTTAAGATAATATATTTACTTTTGTAATATTTCAGCACAAGTCTGTCTGTTCTGCCCTTTTACACTGGGCATGTATGACTAACATAGCATAAAGACAAAAGACTAAGTTATAAAAACTTGTCCTTTTAGCACTAGGAGAACCCAGAACTACTTAGAGACAGATAAGCAATGTTTTAAGCTTTCACCAACTAGCCTACCCTGGAGGCATGGTAAAACTTGGATGCTGCTAATGCTCAAATTAGTCTTGCAGAAGACATGTATGTATGGATTTTTAAACAAATCTGCTGCTGAGCAAAGTCCTAATCTGATGGCTCCATACAGTTGGAATGTGTAGTAGTCCTGAGCAACTTGCCACAGTTGCATCCCTTTAGCAGTTGTGAGATGATGCCACAGGAAAACCAAACACCTTCCTGCCCTAACCATCCTGCCTATCTCCTTGACTGTGCTGGTGGCTCTAAAGCAAATCCACCTGACCACTCATAAATCAGCTCGGTTTTAATTTAGCCTACCAAATTAGTGAGCATACTGCCTATGTGAAATTCCACACCAGAGCATCTTACCTACCAATCATGTGAGTGTTCCTCCAGTATGTAATGTAATACATAAGTAACCCACAAACTGCAGAACTATTACCTTTTGGCTTGAATCACCTGTATTTTCTTGAGATAAGGGATAATATATTCTCTTCTCTTTCTAAGTTTTTTTACTGCAACACATGATCCTGAACGAATCTGGTATTGTTCTGGATTTGTGGCTGGAGTCTTTTCTAGGAGGACCAAATAGGTAATTAGGAAACAACTAGTTGGCAAACAATTGTTTGCTAGTAGGAGGTGTTTGCTAATGCATCATATCAGAGAACCAATTGGAATAACAATATTATTGGAGAAAAGGAAAATTCCTTAGGGAAGAGGAATTACTATATAGCCAGCAGAAACTGTTTAGATTCACATATTTAGTAGCCATAACCATGAATGTAGAAGTAAGACTACAGTTACACTATAAATTGGGAGTACTTTTATATAAGACAGAATTCAGCTGTTCTTATGTTCCTGAAAGGATACCTGAATGAATGAAAGCTAGTCATGGGGCTTTCAGCATGATCATTTAAAAGAATATGTAAGAGAAAATAAGTATAAAAGAAACTTTATGGAAATCAGGATGGCAAACTGACCTGCTGTGGAGAAAAAAAATTAGTAACAAAAAGGGAGAAATATGGCTGTGAGTGCTGTTATTTAATGGATGAGAAAATCAGACTTACAAGGTCAAAATTAAATAGGGTCAATGAGAATAAGTCGCCCCATTGAGAACAAAAACCCCCATTGAGAATCAGGCATCATTTGTTAAGAGAATGAAACAGAAACTTATTCTGTAAAGGTTAAATAATCATAGGTGCAGGAAAGGACAAAACAGCTGTCAAAGAGCTGTTTATTACTACTTGATTAATGAATTTTCTTTACAATGATAACCAGACCATAACATAAAGAAAAATAAAATATGTGGATATGCTGTACAACTACAGATTTCAAGGGCTGGTGAAGCTCAGTTTTGTTTGTTGAAAAAATCCTGAGCAGTCTTGAAACTGATCGAGATTACTGCTTCAAATGTGGAAAAGATAAGGCATGTATGGAACATAACTTGAAAAGCACCAAGATAGAACTTGAAGAGTTTTAAGTTTTTCAGCCCAATGTTAGCCAGTTAAAGTTGGTTAAAGTTCTCGAACAACCACTTTTGTAAGCGTCTGTGGGACCAAATGCCAATTTACTATCCAAAGCAGATTTATCAGTATCAAATAGTGGAACCAAATGTGATTCCTCTTTTGGTAGAAAAGACTAGCACACAAGGGATAAACAGGTTGTACGAGATACTGGCATTGGTAAGTCATTATCCTGCTTGACATTCTTATTTGCAAACTAAGGAAGGATGGTCCAGATGAAATGATCATCCAGTGGGGAAACACTGTACCCTTCTCAATTGTAGCTCTATGTCTGTGAAGTTATTCCAGTACTGCATAAGTCTGTCTAAAGCATGCTTTTGTTCAAGATTTTAGTTAATGGCCTGGATGGTGGAAAACAGAACATATTGAGAAAGTTTGCAGATATTGCTGAAATACCGAGGGTTTTAAATGTTTAAAAGAGAGGAGGACTGGCATTCAAAGTGTTCTTATTTTAATAGAGTTGAAACTGCAAAGGACATTCCAGTGACTCCTTTTGTGAATCACATTCAAAAAACAAATGCAAATAATATTACTTTTATTTGTATAGATTATATTGTTAAAGGTTAGTTTTTCTTTAAATTAATAGCGTGAGTATGTAGACACTACAGAAAAATGTGTTAATTAGCAGTCAGTGATCTTTGCAGAACTGAGTAACCCTGGAATTTGCTGCAGTAAACCCCATAACAAGACATAGATGTCTATATATTTTTTGAAGAATACTTGAGTAAGATTCTCATTATTTATGGAGCAACTGACATGATTAGAAGCTGTTTTAACTTAACCCAGAAAAACAAACCAGACTGGATAGATGAAATAAACTGTAGTGCCTATTTAGGAACAAGCAATAAAGCATAATCACATATCATCATATGATCACAGAATTACAGAATCATAGAATATACTGAGTTGGAAAGGATCCATCAGGATCATTGAGAGGAACTCCTGGCCCTGCATATATAAGATATTTGGGGAAAAAATCACAGAAGTGTTTACTCTGAGGGGAGATACTTATGGAACGTGAAGGGAGGTGAACAGAAGGGATAGAGTCTAGTATTATAGGATGACAGTGAAAAAGCAAATTTAAAAGAACAGCTAATGTCCTATTCTGCATAACAGTCCATATTGTTACTGCTAGGGAGAGGATACATAAACACACCGTTAGACTGTCTAAACTGGCAATACCAATTTATACAAATGGAGAATAATTTTATCACAGCAAAACAAGTTATTCCTGATATCTCTTTTTCCTTTGTGGATTTTCTCTGTGGAAAAGGGCTCCTGAAATGGACTGTGAAAATTTTCCCAACTGTGTATGGTATTGCAGACTCCTTTTGTGCTCCCCCAGCGCAGCTGCATTAGTTTTTTTCTTGGAAATGTGTCAGTGGAGACTCGGGCATGTCTGACCTCCTACCATTTTGTTGTTAAATGGAGGAATACAGTCTGCAGTGGTGTTCCATGAGGTGTGACCCCAAAGCTTTTCATTGGAATAAACAAGGATAGGGGGCTCCCTTTAACATTTCTATCTGTAATTTTTTTGTGTGTTTGTTTTCTGAGCTGAAGGGGCAAGATATTGGGGGAACCTTATGTATTTTCCTTACTGTAAGACATTAGATTAGTAGAATCCTTGGTCCACTTTTCTTGTGAAGGCTGTAAAGAGAGTGACTTGAGACCAGGAAAGCTGTGTGGACAAAAACCTTTCTTCATCATTGTGCTAAACTGCTCCTTTGCAAATAATGTGAACAATAGTTGTCAGAAAAATTACAGAATTCTGATAAGCATGAAGAATCTGCTATTTGAATTCATGCATGAAAGGGTAAATGAGTGGAACAGAACATTGTCCTGCTTACACAATCCCTAACTCAGAGAAAGATTACAGTTTATTGTACCCAATCTCTACTTGAGTAGAAAAAATAGTGGATAATTGAAGTATATGCATGTGTATATAGCAGAAAAGATGGTATTTTGTTGCAGTGTGTTGTTTCAGTTTATTTCCTCCCCTATGTTTAATGGTATATGCTCAGTTTGCTCCCCCTAAGTTTGTGAAAAATGGTTCGGTCCCTTCCCACCTTTCCCCTTGTCCCTTGTTCCACTCCCACCTTCCAGATTAGTCCCTGCTCGTCTCCCCAATCTCCTCCCACAGCCCTGTCAGTCCTCCCTGGCCCCTCCCATTGTTCTAGGAAGTTCTAAGCCTGTTATCCCCTCCTGGTTATACGATTCGATGTTGTACCCCGGTTGCCACCCACGTGCTCCCTCATTGATTTACCGTTCTCCTCTCCGCGCATCATGTGCCTCCCCCAGTTAATCGCAACTGTCCAAAGTTCTGTGCCCTCCCCTTGTACCTCCCCCATATTTAAGTCGCTGCACAGCTTGTTTCATTGCCTTTTGCGGTTCCTTCTCCCGGGCTCTTGGTGTTGGCGTTGTCTGTCCCTTCAATAAATCCCGTTTCCCTGGAACCGTGAAAGGTCTCCTCCGCACTCTTTATCTCTCCTCGATGGATTGCCCTGCTGTAGCGATAGCTATACCTCTCCTGCGGTTCCCAGAGCAGTACCGGGGAGAAGCCGCTCCCTGACACGGCCTTCACGGAGCTAGCCGGGAGCCCAAGCGGAGTGGGCGACTGGGGGAAGACGCGTCAGTATTTGACTTGATCGCCTCCCTTTCCTCCTAAACTCTGTATAATTGGAATTTTTACCACCTCTTCCTGAAAATTTATATCAGATGTCAGAGTGTAAAAAATAGTGAGATAATTGTACCATTGATATCTGTTTAATGGTTGTTGTTTTAAAGTGCATTACTCTAGAGTGAGACCATAGTTTCATAGCCATCAATACTAAGAAACCATATTATTGAATCAGTCATTTATAAGAAATTGATTCAAATCAAGCATGCAGTTTATGGCTGTGTTTATATTGCTATAGCTAAAGCACACTGAAATTCGTGCCAGCTTTTATGCCAAAAGCCAGATACAAGAGGTCAGATAATACTGGCCTTATGGTACAAAGTCAGCCCATCAAAAGGTGTAAAAATATCTCAAGCTGCCAATAATTTGTCCTGGTTCAATGCTTTGTGTCATGTGATGGTACTGATTTTGATGTAGTACTGGGAGCTCTAAAGTCAGACTCAGTGTGTCATGAAACTGTGGACTAATGCCTTAGTTGCAGTTATTTTTGCAAGGACATCCCAACCAGAATAAAAAACTCCTCCTTTCATGTGTCATGGTTTAATCCACACCTGAGTACCATGCAGCTGCTTGCTCACTCGCCTGCTGCCTGCCTCCCCTCCAGTGGGGAGGAAAGTGGAAAAGAAAAGTAAAATTTGTGGGTTGAGATAAGAGCAATTTGATAATTGAAGTGAAGAAAAATCTGTTATAACAGTAATATTAATGATGATAACAATAACAATACAGTTACAATAATGACTCTTGTGAAAACGAGAAGGAGAGGGAGACTGAGAGAGAGGAATAAAACCCAAGAGAAACAACTGTCACACAATACAAGATCTTACCCTCTGCTGACCAGTTCCCAGCCCATCCCCTATCCTCATAATCACCTTCCCCTGGGCATGATGTGCTATGTTATGGAACACCCCTCTGTCCAGTTTGGATGAGGTCTCCTGACCATGCTCCCGCCCAGTGTCTTGTGCACCTGCTTTTGACAGAGAAATGGAAACTGAAAAGTCCTTGATTTAGGGTAAACAACTAAAACACAGTGTGTTATCAACATTATTCTCATGCTGAATGAAGCACTGTACCAATTAGTAGGAAGAAAACTAACTCTATTCCAGTCAAAATCAGGACAGGATGCATGTTCTTATTTCTACATTGCAGTTTGTCACCAGTCACTTTAGGCGTTGCCACAATGCATGAGCTGGGCTGCACCCTGGGCCATGGAAATTAAGTGTATCCCAAAATGTTATTCACTCATTTTTAGACTGGGAAATTTCAGTGGGTCAGTGATTAAATCTGCAGATTCCACTAAGCTGTGCAAACCAAATGAAGTATGATGCTCTGTGGCATGAAGTAGGTATTATTAGTCACAGATGTGTGTTGCACACTGTGCACAATAAAGCTACAAATCTCTTCTGGCCAAAACAAGGTTTATTGTGGGAGAAAAGGTGCAAACCCATATATGACAACTACTAAAATTACCGTGGAATGAAAATCGGAAGGGGCAGTGTAACTGACTGACTGCAGCCAATCCCTTGGCTTTGCCCTGAGTCTACCAATTTTCAAATTGCCTGAAATGGCTAGTACTCTGCAGACAACCCAAAAAACAAAAGCAAATTAGTTGCTGAACATCAACTTTTTTTTTTTTATATTCAGAGAAATGTTTTGTATGAAATACATATTTATCATATCCAGCTAGTGTGAATATAAATTACAAGTGATTATATATTCAACGCCTGGGAAAGGCGTTGTTAAGGTTAAAAATATACTAAACACAGATTTTCCTTGAAAAGAAAGATGGTTTTGAATGTTTTTATTTTTAAAATGGGTGAGTAGTTTAATGATTCAACAGTAAACCAGGGGAAGTGGCTGAATGCTTATGAACAGATGTAGAAATACCTCCAAACCTGCTGGTGAATATGACTCTTCATGGGGATGTATAGTGAAATAATGTACCACAAAATTGTAAAAGGCTTTTCAAAACTGGGAGAGATGATTATTCTAAAAGTTATCATAACCCTTTAATTTTCCTGCGGTGGAATATTCTACAGCTAAACACTCTGTTCTCTGTCTATTAAAAAGAAATAAAAATTAGAAGTGTAATTGCTGGAAATTAGAACTTGAAGCTAAAATGAGACTAATTAAAATTGGATGTTGAGCATGGGCTGGAACAAAAAAGTGTGAAATATTGGAACACACTTTCAAAGTTGTTTTTTTTTGTTTTGTTTTTTTCTTAAATTATCAAATGCCTACAAATCAAAATTATTTGAATAAGTGTTGGGGTAATTGGCAAAAACATTGGCCTGTGCCATGTAAAAGACCAGACTAAATGATCAGAAATTCCTTCAGGATTTAATTTTATCAGTTTCTGGGAAAAGTATTTTTTTTCACTACTGCTAAACCTGCACTTCCACTAGCTGAGGATCCTACATAACCAGCCCTTTCTCATTTGCACATTTTCTCATTTTATGGATATTGCTAATTTCAGCAATATTCCATTGCAGCAACCTGTGCCAAGGCTGCAGCCTAGTTTAATGCCAATGTGAAATAAAATGAACAGAAGAAAATCTGGCTGTGGAAGTGAGGTAGATTAACAATAATTAGCACTATATGAATTTGTATCTGTTTAGATAAAGGAGCCATCCCTCCTCTCCCGGAGTCTGGGCAGTTCATCACAGAAAATTCTTGGAATGTGCAACTGTAAGTATTCAGATTTGTATACAGGGGTGTGTAAATGACACACTGGGAATCAAGTTACAAATGTAGCAATACATCTGAATTACCAACCACTGCTTCTCAATTGCTAAGCAGTAGGTAAAATGTGCCCATGCGCTGGAATCTACTTTTCCTCAGATGTACTTGTGCTTCTGCTGGGATGCCTTCTGGTCGTTTGCACTTCCAGTGTATTCCTGTGTCTCTGCGGTGCTACTAAAAGACATACTGTATCAACTACCACCTTCTGGGCGCTGGGAGTTTGTCAGCACAGCTGTGTGCCTTTTCACACATGTCATTTTGCTGCCCAAGAGCATTCCAATTTAATTGGCTGGAATAGTGTGAGCTGCCTGCCTTTTTACTGAACGTGGTTATAGAACTGGGTGCTGTCAATGGCTGATGATTCCCGAAGTGTTTAAATTACATATATATTTATATATATATTTATAGAAGCTAATAACTAAACAAGTAATTAACGACAATAAAATGCCTACTTGTTCTGCTACTTTCTTTCCATTAGAGAAACACTTTTAGTTGTAATCGGTGTTAGTCTAATTTTTTCCCCTGATGTCCATGAAATTCCCAGCCTATAAATACCCATCAATGACAAATGTGTGTTTTACTTTATATCAGCTATGGCACCACATTTCAGAAGGATAAACAGTGGATATGTGTAGCTGAAAATTGATCAGACATATTTCTGTCCATTTTCTTACCATTTGTCAAAACCAGCCTGGCTTTCTTAGGGGAGATGATCCTGGAGAGTAGACAAACATGTGAGTTTGCTGTTGCTTGGTCCTGGAACATAGCCAGATTCTACAGTGTTTGACCTCTATGCCTATAGGAATGAGAAACTTACTGAGTATGAGCAGAAAAGGTTTCTGGAGCAAAGATGGTCTTTCTGTTTTTCACTCACAAGCTCCAATATTTGTATATGTACCATATATGCAGCTATAACTTCTATAACCGAGATAGAGTAATTCTACCATTTCCTTTTTAAGGAAGAATTGTTCTTTAAGCTATGACCTTTTTTTATGGAATATTATATTCATTCCAGCCAATAATTTTTATTGTACTTCTTTCAACTCTGGCTGTAAAATGAACATAGCATAAACCCTTTACCAGGGTATTAAAAGTTCAATTACCAATAATTTAGTGGCAAAGTTCTCCCCAAGTTAATTCTGTTATGCTCACAGACTTACTTGCATAAGAGATTAATATCCTACCAGCTTTTATTTGTTCATTTTTTTTTTTTTTTNTTTTTTTTTTTTTTTAGTATTTCCACTCTGTGTGTATGAGGAGCATTTGGCAGGTTCCCAGCTAAACAATGATTTTTAGCAGCTCAAGTCAGCCAGGACACTTCTTTAATTAGAGTGCTGATGAATTATTTCTTCTACAACGTGAAAACAGCTCTTGCTGTTTCTACTGTATTTGTGAAATTTACTTAATGAAATCTGTAATCAATTGGTTAGGTTCTTCTTTAAATATTTACTAAGCTGTATTCTCCCAGCCCCATATGCATTAATACCAAATATAGTTTTTACTTCATCAACAGAAAGATCCCCTTCCCAGCCTCAAATAAACAAATTGTCCCTGGAGAATATGACATAAACTGAGTTCATTTGATATTTAGATCTATTTCCATGTATTTCACTGGTACTGCAGTGCTTGGATCACTTCTGTTAAAACTGAAGTGGTTTCTGTAAGTTCCCACATAAATTTCAACCCATTTCAGTGTTTTCGGGTGCACATGAGGGTATTGGCAGCATCTCTGGCAATTCTTTGTACCTCACTGCAGCCCAGGCAGCAGCTGAGATCTGGTTTAATTTTAGGATTGCTAACCTGAATTGAAATGATGACTAAGAGAGAGAAAACTCTATAGGAAGATTACAAAATTCCATTTGTCAAGTTAAGACCTGAGGGGTTTCACCCTGGAACTTCTGAGGATTATGTATTACATACTCCAAGGCTTCTTGCATTTTCCTATTAACTGATTGCTAATTACAGGCATCTGAAAGAAAAAACTAGGGATGCCTGTCTGGAGTACCACAGTGTGTTGATTCATTCCAGCTACTGTTTGCATATACATATTTGAAGAGCATTTTCACCTATGTTTGTTTCAAGACTGCATGCTCTAGTAACTCTCTATTGTGTCCATATCACCATTTAATGTGTTGATCTGATTTAGAGATTTGACGGATTTATGTGCTTCTCTAAGGCAGAAGCACCACTGAGTCAGTGAAGGGTACTGATCTGTAACACCAAGCAGACATGAAGCTGTGATTTCATTCAGTAGCACTGAAAAATGTAAATGCCTGTCAGTTTCAACACTTCTCTAAGTATTTTGCTGAATCAGGAGTTATCGCTAAGCATTCATACAGTTCCACTCTGCTCCCTGGAATCACTATACGTTGAAGGATGTGTTTTGCTACTCTAATTATGGGTTTAAACTCTTCAAAAACACTTGTTAAAAGCAGAACGTCTACCAGTCCACTTCAATCTTCACATTACACCTTTTTGAAGAGAACTGGCGTAGCTTTTGCTTCTTCTATGCTCTTTTTCATAGCTATTAGCTGAATTCTAAATGGAATTCTTAAAATTTGGATTGCCTTCCTGCAGCTCAGATGTATTTAAAAATTAATTAAACTGGCAGTTTCTGATTGCCAGCTAAAAAAACATTGAAGTACATTTTCATTCAATTTCAAAAGATGGAGTTCCTTTCTAACAGCTTGTTTCCTAATGCATTCCACCAGACCAGTCTTTCCAGAAAATAAAATGTATTTTATCTTTCTAAGGATATGCATTGATCTAACTTGCAGTGTTCCTGTTTGTAACCTTGCCTGTCTTTGACTTACAATCTGTATTAGATGCAGAATTTTAACCTAGTGGATGTGCATGAGAACTTTGAATTTCAGTGGAACCAAGATTTTATTCACAAGCTTCATACTCTTATCTATGAGATTATTTTTGGTCCTTTTCTGGTTTCTTTCTTTGACTTATAGATAGTTTGTCATTTGTGGCCTCTACAGTGACATCTACATTTTCATATGTAATTGTATGTTGGCAATTGTATGACATGATGACATATTGCAGAAAAAAAAACTCTGCATTTTTTTCCTTGGCAACAAGTAGAACATTTACTCTTAGCTATAGAAACCTTGATGGCAGAGCTGGCAGGCTTTGCTTCATTATGATTGTACACTTTGAACTGCTGAATGCTCCCTGACAGTTAAAGTATAATGAAGAAAAACATTGTCATAGACAGTGACTTGTAAATTACACAAGACTTTGCTTAGGAAAAGAAACAGTAATGACAGAACTTTAGGACAATGGTCTTTAGAGTAGGGTGTGCACCCCAGGGTATGTACAAGAAAGTCTGTTGGAGTGTGGAAAGAGAACATTTTTTGTGCCATTAACAAATAAAATAATATTTTAAACTGTCTTTATTTTTATCTTATCTCTTTTATTTTATATTGTATGTCCATTTTATGCAGCTGTGGGTTGCAGCTTGATATTTTTGAAAAAATACAAATCCTACTACACTTAGTATCCAGTGAACAGATAAAGACGCATGACCACATACCCGCACTCAGGTAGTATTAAATATTTAGTCCAACTAAGGATCCTGTTGTGGAAAAAACAAGATGTAGCTTGTAGATATCCAAAAGTTTGTGTCTCTTATACAAATAATGGTTTACCAGTCTAAAATCAGAAGTGTGGAGACAAGTGTGCATCCTGGACCTTTGAAATCAGGCCATTACCATGGCAAATCCAGAGGAATATGTTAAATTACCACAACTGATCTGCCAGGATGAAAATATCTATCTAGTTTGATTTATTCTAAATCTTTGGGAAAACTCCATCCTAGTGCAGAAACGTTGATTGCAATGACTGTGTGATGTGGACCTGTTGGAGTCAGTCCAGAGAAGTCCAGAGTTGATCAGAGGGCTGGAATGCTTCTCGTGTGAAGACAGTCTAAGACAGTTGGGGTTGTTCAGCCTGGAGAAGAAAAGGCTGTGGGGAGACGTTGTAGCACCTTCCAGTACTGAAAAGCAAGATGGAAAGGGACTTTTTAGAAGGGCAAGGAGTGATAGGATAAAGGGGAATGGCTTTAAGCTAATGGAGGGTAGATTTAAATTAGATATTAGATATTAGATATTCATTACTATAAGTGTGGTGAGGTGCTGGAACAAGTTGCGTGGAGAAGTTATGAATGCCCATCTCCCAGAAGTACTGGAGGCCAAGCTGGATAAGGTTCTGAGCAACCCGGTTTGTGGGAAGGTGATCCTGCTTGTGAATAGCCCTCCATATGGACTAATAAATCTTAATTTATTTACAGAAATTAAAATGCTTTTGATCAAGAGAAAATTAGAGAAATTCTGGCTCTGTACTTCTTTTACCATTCTTATCCATTTCAGAAATGAGCAGTCAGTTATTGTCAACTAGCATGATAAATATGAAAATAAAATGTTGAAAAAAAGCCTCCCCTTACTTAAGACAATGAAATGATCTTTAGTGCAAAACCATCTTGTTTTTAAAATGATCAGAGCTTAACCTATTGCTTCTGTCTGAATTCTGAATATTTTTAAGTTGGCTTACTTATATATATCAGAGGACATAGCCATGCATACAGAACTATATGTTTTATGGATATTATATAAGTGCTTAAAATGCTTTGCAAAACCAGCATACTCAAATCTCTCTGGCTGAAATAAATACCAATTGAAAACAGAAGAAAATAATTTGTTGTTTGATGAAGACTCTTATTCCAAAAATCCATTTATTAATTGATTTTTGCTTACCTCAACCTTTATTTTAATATAGTTCTGTAGAAAAAATGTATTGAGAGACTGTCCATATATACTTGGTAAACCTCTTGCCATTATAGCTGTAGAACTTACACTAAAATCAGTGGTGGTTTTCCTGAAGCACAAGTTGTGACTTAAGGAAAATGTTATGACTAACTATATTCTTGCTGTGATCCTTCTGTGAGCACCATCCTATGAGGAATTGGAAGATCCACCTCAGGTATGAAGGAAAACAGTAGTCTAATATAGAAGAACTAAACTAATAAAGATTTGCTTTCAGTGAACCTCAACAGAAGACAAATAAAAAATGGAAAAACAAGTTACAAAAAGCAGCATGTACATACCATAACCAGAACTTCTTTTGAGCTGGCCTTCATTACAATGGTCCCCAAAACAGCAGGCAAACAGATTTGTACATAGATCACAACAATTATAGAGTGAGCATTGGTTAAAAACATCATCAGAATGACATGACAAACATTACAGTAAAAACTGGTATATGCCCCAAGTCAGGAATGTAGCTCTAACAGATGTGATCCTCTGGGTGAATAGTGATGAGTTCAGGGTTACAGACATCATGGAGAAATATACCATGATGTCTCACAGAACAGATTGCAGTTATTTTATTGGTCTTGGATAGATGCATTTTTATACTACCTGTGCTTTAAAGGAATGATACATTTGCACACAGTATCTGGCATCTGATGCTATCCCCTTCATATGAATCTCAGTAAGATAGGTGGAACGTGCTTAATGGGATGAAAAAGACGTGACTATTACTGTGGTAGAGAGTAAGCAAGAAACAATTCAACATTTTTTTTTAGCCTACCTTCCTTCCTTCTTCCATTCAACCAACTTAAACATGGAATAATGGATTATTATGTACAGCACCCAAGATCTTCATCCTACACTTGACGACCAGCTTCAACAACGAGTGTCACTTTTTTGTCTGTGTCTATGTGTCTGAAGACACTGAATTTTAGCTATAGCATACTCCATTGAATCTTACTATGTTCTCAGGTTTGTTATAAATTGTGGCCATTACTTCTTGATTTAACTATCCTGGTTTACAGTAGCTAGGAAACCAAATTCACATCTCTTAATAGTCAGATTTATTCCAACCAAATTCCACTGTTCTTAATCCAAGAACATTTTTTTAACTAATTTAAATACTGATATTAATTTCCATCTGCCCTCTCAATTAAAAATATGGCGAATGCTACTACTTATTGAAAAGGCTTGAAATAGATCTCTCTACCTAACCATCAGAAAGAGAGGTGAAAAATAAACCAGATATTGTCCAGAAATAGAAATTTGCTCCAAACTATCGCACTGACTAAGGTAGTAAAAGGGGAGAGAAAAGCTGTTTATAGAGCTAGTTACTGATAATGCTTTTCTGAATTTGATACTGGAAACAATAACTAAATTACTTCCTCAGGTGAATGTTGCTGTTGGGGTTTTGGGGTCCTTTTGGCATCCCAAAACTGTCTCAGCAGTCCCCAGCGATGGAGCATGTTCTTGAGCCTTGCCCAGATAGAATCGTGGCTTGCAATGGGCCCTCAGACCAGCGGGGTACAGAGACCGATATATGTAGAAAGGCACAAATCCACAGTTTATTCTATGAATGCATCCAGTCTAGCATATACAACGGTTATTGTTTCACAGGGGTTTTTATATCTTTTGAGTGTTTTACAGTTTGAACCAATTACCAAGGGGATTCTACATTCTAACCAATCCCTGGGGGATTTTACATCCAAAGCTAGACTATGGATACTAAAATAAGATGAACCACTAATATTAAAGATAGATAAGAGGGTGTTCTAAGGGAGGGAAGCTGGATTCCTTTTTGTATTCGTCATTTAACAAGCCATTTCTTATCTTTAAGCTATGTTTCTCCAAAGGGCCTTCTCTGGGGATGCAGAGGGACTTTCTGCTCCCTCCACAGGTGACAATTTCACATTTATCAAAGTGAAACCTCTCAAGAAAAAGAACTTTACAGGCTTTTTTCTAATGGGACAATGTTTGAAGAATCACAACAGAGAAGAGCTTAGAGAGCTTCCCTATGAGGTGGAGGGAATGAAGTAATTCTTTTCAAACAGAAACTTACTAGAAAGAAATATGAGATAGATAAAATAGGGATATAGAAATTATTTAGGCTTTTCTTAATGTACAAATAGAAGGCTTGCTATTGAAAATGTAAAAACTCATTTATAATCCTTTACACAATTTATAATTAAACAATTCAAACTTTGCCAAATGTCAAATAAGGGTCAAGAGCAAAACGTCCTTTCTTTTTGAACCTGACATTTTAATGACTTTTATTACATTAAGGTAAAAAAGGTATAGAAAGAGATATGAACAGATTATGTCTTGGTTTTGAACATACATTAATCATTAACTGTGGGGGACTGCAAAATCTCTCAAAATTTCTCCAGTAGGTATATCATCTGTAATTGCCCAGTGAGGCTTATGCCCTCCTGTTGAACTCAAATTTGTGCTCACTGAAGCATCATTTGTCTCAAGGAGTGGAGCTTCTCCCCACTGCAGTCATTTCTATACAACCAACTTGACTTTTTGCATTCAGGTGTTAGGGAGAGACATAAATGGTGTTTGGATCCCAGGAGACCCAAAAGAAAGGATTCCTAGTGATAGAAAGGAAGGATAGGCATTTATCCCTTTTTGAACCTTATGTACCTACTTACCACTTAGTGAATGACCAGGCAGAATCATAGAATCATCAAGGCTGGAAGAGACTTCTAAGATCTATCATGTCTAACCGTCTGCTCAGCATCACCACTGTTAGCTCTAAATAATTAAACCATATTGCACAGCAGATGCCTCTTAAATAACTCCAGGGATGGTGACTCCACCCTCTCCCTGGGAAACCTATTCCAAAGCCTAACCACCCTAACAGTAAAAATATGTTTGCTAAAATCTAATCTGAACTCCCCAGTCTCAGTTTAAGGCCAGTTCCTCTAGATCTCTCACTGCAGACAGCGTAGGAGAGACCAGCCCCCACCTGGCTACATCTTCCCTTCAGGGAGCTGTAGAGAATGGTGAGGTTCCCCCCTGAACCTCCTTTTCTTGAGGCTAAACAACCCCAGCTCCCTCAGCCATTCCCTGTATGCCATTTTCTCTAGATGCATCATGAACCTTGTTGCCCTTTGCTGGACATGCTCCAGCACACCTATCTACTTTCCAAAGGGAGGTGCCCAGAACTGTACATAGTATTGAAAGTGAAGCTTTCAGGGCATGATCATTTTAGTCCTGCTGGCTAAACCATTATTGATCCAGGCCAGGATGCCACTGGCCTTCTTGGCCACCTAGGCACACCCTGGCTAATGTTCAGCCACTGTCAACCACCACCCCCAAGTCCTTTCTGTCCAACAGCTCTCAAGCCACTCCTCCCAGAGCCTGTAGTGCTGCCTGGGGTTGCTGTGAGCCAAGAGCAGGACCTGGACCCTGCCCTGGACCTTGCTGAACCTCCTGCAGTTGTGACCTCAGCCCACTGATGGAGTCTGTCCAGGTCTCTCTGCAAAGCCTTCCTACCCTCGAGCAGGTCAACACTGCCACCCAAATCAGTCTTGTCTGCAAATTTACTGAGAGTGCACTCAGTTCTGACATCTTAGTCATCAATAAAGATGTAAAACAGGAGTGGGCCCAAAACTAAACTCTGGGGAACACCACTAGAGACCAGCCACCAACCGGATTTAACTCCATTCACCATGATGCTCTGGGCCTGGCCACCCAGCCAGTTTTTTACCCATCAGAGACCCATCCAAGCTGTGAGCAGACAGTTTTCTAGGGAGATGGTGTCAAACGCTTTAGTGAAGCTTAGATAAACTTCATCTGCAGCCTTCCTCTCATCTACTAAGTTGGTCACTGTGTTGTAGAAGGATATCAGGTTAGTCAAACAGGACCTTTCTTCCATAAATCCATGTTGGCTGGGCCTGATTCCTTGGCTGTCTAGCATGTTCAGTGTAAGGGCAGTCAGGATGATCTCTTCCATAACCTTGCCTGGAACTGAGATTAGGTTGACAGGCCTGTAGTTCCTTGAATCATCCTTCCGACCTTTATCGATGGGTGTTAGATTTGCTAATTTTCCATCTGGAACTTCTCCAGTTGACCAGGACTGCTGGTAGATGATTGAAAGTAGTCTGTGAAGTTCTTACACCAGTTTTCTCATGACTCTGAGGTGGATCGCACAAG
The DNA here is from genome assembly GCA_013400855.1 of Buphagus erythrorhynchus. Classification (NCBI taxonomy): domain Eukaryota; kingdom Metazoa; phylum Chordata; class Aves; order Passeriformes; family Sturnidae; genus Buphagus; species Buphagus erythrorhynchus. Next base: position 25,443 of record VZTT01035866.1, on the reverse strand, counting down.
GGCCCAAGGATTTATACACGTCTAATTGGCACAGCTTGTCACTAACCATCTCCTCCTGGATTGTAAGGGTTTCCCTCACCTCCCCATCACCAGCTTCCAGCTCAGATACCCAGTGAGTGGGGTATCCAGAGGACAACTGGTCTAGATTTTGGAGACTGAGGCAAAGAAGACATTAAGTACCTCTGCGATTCCTCATTCCCTTCACTACAACACCCTCTGCATTCAGCAAATGATGGAGACGCCTCTTGAGTTTCCTATTGCCAACCATAAATACATTGAATACATGAATACAACTATGAAATCATTTTGGTTTCTAAGTGTAGCAGCCTGTCTTGGTATAATTTGAATTTCCTGGCTAATGCACTAAAATAATGTCATAGTTTTGACTTGCTAATTTAAATATACTCATTTTCTGTTGTGAGACAGAACCGGGAGCAAAAGAGGAAGGCAGGCCTAAAACTTAAAAGGCTATAAAAAACTTTATTAACTACACAGAGAAAGGAAAAAAAAAA
>VZTT01035866.1:14101-24552 GCA_013400855.1 Buphagus erythrorhynchus | reverse complement strand
GATTTTCAGCCATCTTCACAGCATCTCCTCATTCTCCTTCCATCTAAAGAAACTTAGCTCTTTCATTTTCCCTTCTCACTCCGGGGAGGATTGAAAAGTCTGCAAGTCTTATCTGAGCATTGAAAGAGTTAAGATTTCACACAGGAAGAAAAGCAAGGCTGCAATGCTGGAGCTGTACCAAGATTTCAAAAACTCGGCCGTGCTGGAAAAGGAGAAGGAGAGGGGAGTAGCTAGGATTTTAATCAGCCACCCTGGATCTCCCTGGCCACTGTGCATGGCCTCCCTTCCTCCCAGCCGGGCCATGCCAGCTCCCCGGACAGGGGCCCGGCCCTGCCCCCAGCCCCAGGCCCGCAGGCCTGCAGTGGAGCCAGGCCGGGCCGGAGTTACCTGCACTGCTGCCGGAAAAGAAAGAGAGCGAGCTCTTTTCAGGGTTACCTCCTTCAAAATGTGTGTTCACAGAGCGAACTAACTTTCTCCAATTGGTTCTTCAGGCTGTCAATAACTAAACCAGCCTCCAATTGGTCTCATCAGCTCCCAGAGAGAGTTCTCATAGAGAGAACTTTTTCTCTGAGTTTCTTCTCCCCAGGTGAAGCCAGCACACAGCCAAATCAAGTTGTAGTTGGACTTTGTCCCTTCTAATCTTTTCCTTACATGACCTCGTGACATCCTTGTAATTTTCCCAAGTCACCTGACCTTCCTCCTAGAGTCAGGAGAGTCTCTTTTTTTCTCTAGGTTCCAGCCTAAACGCTCTGCCTAATCAAGCTGCTCTTTTTCCCTGGTGGCTTGTCTTGATACACCTTGAGACAGACTGCTCCTGAATATTTCACAATTCCTTTTTAAAGTACATTAGCCTTCCTGGACTCCCTTGCCTTCCAAGACTGACTCCCATGGGACTCTGTCAATCAATCTCCTAAACAGGCCAAAGTCTGCCCACCAGAAATCCAAGGAGAAAGGTGCCCCTCCTTCCTTCAGCCAGTATTGAAACCTCTGGTGCTCCAGACAGCCACTGAGCAGCACATTACTCACGTCTCCTCTGTTCACAAACAACACATCCAGCAGAGCACCTCCTTGGGAAGGCTCATTCTCCAGTTCTATAAGGAAGTTGTCTTCCATACACTCCAGGAACATCCCAGATGCTTCCTCTCTGCTGTGTTGTATTTCCAGCAGCCATCTGGCAAGCTGATGTTGCCCATGAGTACAAGGGCTGGTGACTGTGGGGTTTCTGGCAGATGCTTGCACAACACCCCAAGTGCCTGTTCTCCCCAGCTGGCTGTTCTGTAACAGAGTCCCCACAGACCTGCACCCTGCTGACCTTCCTCAGTCTTCACCCAGAGGCTCTCAGCTGCCTTCATCATCATCAGTTTCAATACAATCAAAGCACTTCCTAACACACAGTGGTATCCCACCACTTCTGTTGCTTCAACTGTCTCTTCTAAAGAGCTTATAGCCACCCATTGCATCATTCCAGTTGTTAGAGTCATCCCACTACTTTCCATGATAGGAGTCACCACAGAGGAGGACGCAGCCATGGTTTAAAACATGAATCTCTAAATGAACATACAAGACTTGCATGTGTAAGAGAATGGATAATAATTTTTTTCCTGCGGTCCTCTGTTGTGTGTTTAGAGCCAGATATATTATTAACCTGAATGATACTGCAGATACAAAGAGTCATAAATGACATTTTCTGCAGCTCTAGTCTCTCTCACTGTCCCACAATAAATACAACTAAATACAAGCAAATTTATCCCCATGATGGCAATGTTAATCTGACATTAAATAAACAAAAACAATATACATGTTTATGCAGGAACACTTTTGTTTGAAAAGCCTTAGCCAGCATAATTACTCACTACAGTCTTGCACAAACAGAAATGGAGAATAAGCAAAATGCAACTGAATTCAAGGGTTAAATGCAAAATGCAGTTGAATTCCAGGGGGAAACCATAATATTAATCTCTTGCTAAAATAGAATATAGCACAGAAGAGAACTGATAGAAAGTGAACAGTAGATGTGTGGCTCCGGTGCTTATTTTCATGGAGTCATCTTTAGAAAAACCTAAGAATAACTTTGTACAGTTAATTAATAAAAACTATATTTTTTCTTAGTTTGCATAATCAGTGTTGAGTGGGAAAAAATAGAATGTCCCACAGGGGAAGAAATAAAGAAGCTTTCACTATATTCCTTTTTATTCTGAAGGAGATTAACAGAAACAGGTAAAAACTGGCATTTTACTCTCCCCTCTGGAGAAGTGGAAAGATAGAAATTAATTGCTCCTCTCAGAGACGTAATTCTACTCTTCTTTACAGTAATGCAATTGCATATTGCACCAGGCTACAGGTTAAAAAAAACTTGTCTAGCCTTTCATGACTAACATGAAATTTGTCTTATCAAGAAAAACTCTGATGAACCTTGAGGGATACATGATGTACTGGATGCGTAAAACATCGTGACTCTTTTGTATAAACAGTGATTAAGAGAAATGGTTGGAGAGAATGGAGAAGAAGGGTCTGGTTTATTAAAATTTTCTTAACACCTTATTTTCAGTTGTTTTTCGCTTTTTTGTTGTTTTTGTCTTTTTTCTTTTTTTTTCTTTTTTTTTTTTTTTAATAGTGAAAAAGATACAGGTGCTACAGTGATGAGTTCTTTAATGTAAGTATTTGGAGACAGTCTATAACCAAATTAGTAAGCTGCTAGCTTTGCAACTAAGTTTGTTGCAATGTGTGCCTATGGGCAAGATTTTAACTCTCAAAAAGCCTACTTGTAGATGAAAATTCCTAAAAGTTTTAGCAGGATATTGCACTACAATTACACAGTTGTAATGTGAAATTCAGAGAGTTTTGAGGGCCTCAAAATCTGATCTCCTCTGCTCAGGTGAGATTAAAACTGAGGGACACCTAATTAGGTGATCTCAGGCTAAAAGAACTCATTGGTTTTTACTTATTTCGAATTTAACTGAGTGACAACAGAAGCTGTGAAGAGGGAATTCAGATGACAACTGGAAAGGGAATGTTGAATGTCTGTGGCAGGTGTGATAGAGGTCCTGAGACAACAGAAATTTTGCTTAGAGTTTAGGAATTTATAAAGAGTGATTAATGGAATAGGAGACCAGACGGGGAAAATAAAAACAAACAAAAAATATTGGGAAAGAATTAATGTCATCAAAAAACAGCATCAGCACCTAAGATACAGCATGAAACCTCCCATACTCTTTTGCTAGTGTTAAAATTTGATCAAATCTCACTTCAATGCAGCTTCATGAGCTTTGTTCCATTGTAGCAGACAGGATCTACATGGTTATCTTGATAGTAAACTCACTCATTAGGTTATATAATGTGTCACTCTCTTTGTGCTTCTAAGTGCCATGATTAGCCAAAATACCTATTTGCCCTAATTGTATGGTTTCCTTTGCTGATCTCCTTTATGACCATCTGGTGAACAGACTGGAAATGAGGTTGGGGGACAGTGGTCTGAGCTGCTCATTGGTATCCTGGCCTCCTTCACTGTTTGTTTCCCTGGTCAACCTAAGAGAGCCCACATTGCTGCTGTGATGAATACATAGAACTAATTGTTTCCTAGCAACACTGAGGACACATCTCAGACCTATCTGGATTAACAGACAACTATGTCCAGCAGGTTTATTTTGAACTGGCTTAATCCCATACAAACACAACCAAGACAAGGTAGCAGTGCTGCTTTTCATCACTCTATACCCAAAATCCAGGATTTTTAAAACTATTTGAAAATAGACAGCCATTTCCTGAGGTTTTTAGCTCTGCTGATGGAATTGGGTAGCTGAACTGCTTTGGTGCTAAGAAACACTCTTCTTAATATTTGATCATGGAAGGATTAAGAGGCTGCATGCTTAAGGCATCAGATTGGTGCATCTGTTTTTCGTGGGTTGCCAAAATTTTCATTTGTTACATAGGAACAGTGGGTGATTAACTTAACCTGAAGCCTGTTAGTAGGGTGCCTAACAGTTAATGAGCAGCAACAATGCTTATAAACTGGCAGCAGATAGGGGATGCTGCTGAAGGGGCATTTCTACCCTATGCTATCCCTGCTGTACACTCCAGCTGCCTCAAGCACTAGCATTTGTGCATGGCACAGAGATTGAACCAGGAAAACTCATAAAGAAAAGAAGGCAGTTGCAATTGAATAATTCCTCAAGAGCACATTTGCTTCCAGCAAAAGAAAACTGCACAACTTTTCTCCCTGAAAAGGCCCCAGATTCTTTGGAAAACATGGTGGTTTACTACTGTGCCAACTAATACCCTAGGTAAAGGAGATTAATAGATCAGCAAAGACAATATCCTCATGGCCTTTGTCAATGTCACTCTAAAAGCAGAGTCTGTGTGAACCTCTCTAGCTCCAAGTGACTCATCTCTGTGTAGATAAAACAAATTGTTTTTCATTTGAGGATAAAGTTAGTTTGCAAAGACAAGACACTTATTGTCTGTACATCAGCCCTCCTTTTTCCAAGTTATATTTTTAAAATAATAGTATTATATTAATTTCAATGTGAGAAAACGGAAATCATAATAACATTTTTTAAATGGTCAAGGATTAATATTCTACTGAACTGCAGGCACTACTGTTGAGCTCCAACCAGTGTGCATAAAATTGGAGAGTTTATACCTTTATAAGCAACAATTTTGAAATTCTGTCTTTGTTGAAAAGGAGACAGTGATGCTATGTAATTTACTTTTAATCTAACGTAGTATTGAAGTTCTGACATGATAAGAGCAGAAGAAGTAATCAGTTGTTATACCTGCAACTCAATAGCAAGATTCATATACCTTAACTTTGTTTTGGAAAATACAGATAAGCTCATTTAGATTGGCCTGATAGTTAAAGGTGAGGCCTGTAGAGGTCTAGCTAGAGATATTTTTTCAGAATTTATTGTTCTAATAGAATAATTTGTTTCTTTGTCTCTTCTGAAGTGAAATACTATACATATATAAAAATGGCAGAAATTATCTTTGCGATAAAATTATTTAGAGCATAAATCTCCTGAAATTAAAATTTATTTGAGAGTCTTTTAATGCTAATTGTATTAAATTCCTTCTCATTTAGAAGATAAATGAGAGGGAGAGCATGGGGTAGGGATAACAAACCAAAAAAACTTGAGCATGTCTGCTAAAATTTATCCATAAATAAAGTCACTAATGAGAGAAAAACTAGAAATTATTGCAATGCTTGGAATATATTAGCATTCCTTATTTAAACAGTTATTCAAATATTGTATAAAACCTGTGAAAATTGCCTAAGAGCTAGAATACTTCTGTAAGTCGGTATGTATTTTCTGCAAATAGTTTAGGCTAGTTATGTATTTTGCTATAAGATGAATGTGAATGTTAAGTAAATAACTGAAATAATCTTAATTAGCTATAGCAAAAAGCCTGATTTAACCAAGAAGTTCCTCAGTGCTAGTCAGCAACTTTAGAATTGTGTATTGGATGCCATTAAGATGATTTATTTCGCAAATGTTGAGAAAATAAGCATTGTGAGTGAGTATTATTAATTAGATTGCAAACATAGAACATAGTTTAAAAAAAACCATTCAGGCAATATTCTGGATTCTTGGGACTGCATTGCACCACACAGGTGATTCTTAACCAGCTCCTAATGCACCAGTTCTCTACATTGCTGCCCCTTGTCTCTGACACAGATGTGCTGATAAAAACCTCAGCAGAGCTGGAACATTGCTCATCCCCACAGCATGATTAGAGATGACTAAGTAGATTCTCCCAGAGTTTCTCTGGAGTCAAATTCATGCTTAGCAGCTTTAGAATCAAAAATGTACAAAAATGGTTATAAGATATTCTCACAGCTCTTCATCACAGCTGCACTGTGTTACAAAAGGGGCAACACAGAAAATGTAGCCGAAATTAAAGTTTTCATAGCATGTAAAAATTCTGAGAAGTTTCCATAAACTTAAAAAACTTATGTTCAAACAAACATGCTTGAAAGTGTTTTTACTTCACAGAGGGAGAATATGAAAGGAAACATCTTTAAAAATTGATCTTATACTTATGGACTTGCATAAAAGCTGTCCTGTGATTTAGATAGCAGGCATCTCTAGTAACAGTTTCACTTCAGTTATATTGCTTGAATATAGATAACACTCATTTTAGATGAAATGTTTACCTACTTTTCTATTACTTCTTAGAGTGTGAGGTGAAATGAATATCCCCTTTTGTGAGCCCTGCTGAGTTATGCTGCAATTTTAATTATTACTGTAAGCTCTTGGCAGAGAAAGGCAAAAGTACCAAATAAATATGTGTGTATGTTATAAATAATTAGTTTCTGTCTTCAATAAACAACGATGAGCATAAGAGTTGCTGTAAGGCAGCTGAATGGAATGAGAATAGGACCCAGGAGCTTGCCATCAGCCCACTGTTTTCTATTATGACAGTGTCAAGTAGGATATTTGAAGCAATGGAAAATATAGTCAATATCATGGGAAAAAAATGGCATTTCAGCATTCTGAGATGGTAGTTATTCCTGCTTCCTACAGATTATTCCTCTGGGTTGACTGCCCCAGATTACTGATCTGGTTCTAAGTATGCAACAAAGAGGGAACAGAAATCTGACTGGCTTAGGTGCAGAGCCACCAGAAGTTGAAATTGTAGCACATGAACCCAGCTGTACAATCCTCGAGACATCTCAAAGCCATGAAGCAGCACTGCTGCTTAGACATGTCTGGCATGGAGCTAACAGATCTTTCCAGGCCTGACCTTGGATGCCATTTTTCTGTGTTTGCAGAACTAGGAGTGTTAAGGAGCAGCTCGAGAGATATCTCAGTACTCTGCAACACCTAAATCAGCACTGAAGCTGAGTGATGTGCTCATGCTGTAGCCTCTGTTAGACCTCAGATAATTCTTGCAGGACCACAGAAATGTCTCATTGCTCCACAGATTCTAGTGGGCCACTGGTTGCCAGCTCTTGGCTGGCTGGACAGGGCTGCGTGGACAATTACCCAGCGCACTTCCTTGCTTGAAAAGAGGAAAAAATATTAAAATGGCACAAAGGTGATTCAGAAGTTTGAAATTTATGTTTCCTTGTTGTTTTATTGTACTGGCTTTGTAGTGTACTTATTCTGATTAGACTAATTGTAGGATTAATTTTTTTTTCCCTGTTCAGAAATAGGAGTTTGACTGTCCAGGATTTCACAAACTAGCTATACCCAGAGATAAGACACAGGGAACAGTTCTGCTACTGATACCAAAAGTCACTTAGCTGATTCATCTTGTCCACAAAGTCAGGACTAAACAGTCTACCAAACCCGGACTCATTTTGATACCGAATAGTTTGGCTGAGAGCTATGCAGCTACAACAGTAGCTTTGGCCTTAGGATTTTCAGTCACCTTCTAATATCTTTTAGTCTTTTACAAGAGAAAGCATAAATTTTATAAACTGTTGTGAAATATTTGGTGCTTTATGAAATGTGGGAACACATATCCTGAAGTGGATCTCACAAAGAAATGCATGTCCTTGTTTGAAGAGGACGTGTTTCAATGATACAGCCACTTCAGACATTAAGGTCTTGTTTGCTTCTCTGTATTTTAAAGTTACAGCTGTTTTTCATATGGTTTTGAACTATGTGGAATAGTAAGAATTCCTTTTGACTACACTTCTACGATGCCTGAATAGAAAATTCAAGAAGGCATTATTTGGTAGGTTGCCTCCTGTCACATGTTTGCTTTCATCTGTTTGGAGCTTCTCTCACAGAAAACTGTACACACTCCATCAGTTTCAATGTCCTGAAATAATTTCCTTCTGTCTCTAGTTCCTTAACCCTTTAATTTTGAAAAAATTACTGGAATATAATTTCTTGAATATCACAAGTACTCTATTTTATAATGGTAAAAATTAAAAAAAAAAAGCCCGAGATCTAAATAATTTTCCACCCAAAGTGTAATATGCAACCACAGGAACAAAATGCTGTGATCAGCTTGTGGCATTTCAGTTTCACTTTGACAAATAGATAATACCATCATCATTGGAGAGCATCAAGAATAGGTACCCTCTCCTTTTCTATTTTTGAAAAGTGTAGAATGAAATTGCTCAGAAAAGAATGTTCTGACACCACTGTTAATGCTTTTTCTTTTTGTACTTACTGAGGACCCCCTTGTTTGCCGCAGCTGTATCTTAACTGAATAATATTAATGTTTTCATTTGACTTTTTAAGGCTGTGCATGTTTTCATTTATTCTCAAGTCAGGTTGGATTGCATGAGGATATAGTTTTTCTTAAGAATTTCCCTAGGTGTTCTACCTCAGTTATCTAAAGATATGAGGATATCATTTAGTTGCTTGAAAGTTTAAATGGAATTTTGGTGTTTAAATGCTTAGTAGGATTAAAGACACTTTCACATCAAAAGAGTGAATTTTCCCTTCGTCTACATCTTCCACATCCTACTCCCTCCCCTTCATCCATGGTTGCCTAAATTGCTTCTCAATTTAATTCAGAGAGAAATGACTTTCAAACCCTGAAAAAAAAACTTGAAGCCGATTTAAAATATTTCACTTGAAAAAGAACCCTGTCAACGTTTTCTCATTGGGTTTCTTGCCAAAAAGTGTCTGGGATTGACTTCATTTGGCCGTGTCAGCGCAAAGTATCTCTGGAAACGGTTTCCCCAAGAGCCTACATCTCCTGTGGCTTTGAAACGCTAATTTCAAGATAATCTATTAGGCTAATGACTTGTCCACTACCATGCAAGAAAGCTGGGCATGAATTTCCCTGCCTCCCAGACTTTCTTTTAAAATTTTTTTTTTTTTTTTTTTTTTTTTTTTTTTTTAATCAGGCTGATGCAAAACAGCAAGAAGCACAAACTTTGATTTCATGGAAGGAAAACACTCTTTAAAGAGGTAGTTGCTTAGAAGCCAACCATGCCATGCATTTGAGGAGACATTAAAAAGAAAATAGGTGTTAATAGTGAAGCCCTAATGCATACTTCTATACCAATTACATTATGTCTGTGTCTCAACAGCACTAAGTCTTCATTCAGTAGGACGCAGACCTTGTAAATGTTAGTGCTATCGGCCGAGAGAACAGGCATGCAAGGGTGTAGCTCTGATCTACTAATCCAGCTAATCTTAATGCTTTGATCATTTACAGACGGGATTGCAAGCCCGCGGCAGAGAAATGCAGTCTCAACCCCTCCTAAAAAGGAACTGGCCGAAATCTGTTCATATGTTTTGAAGCTATAGATTCAACATGAAGCGTTGACTGCGAGAAGATGAAGGAAACCTGAGGGTGTGCAAAGCATACTCTGCGAACTTCACCTCAAGTTTGATTAAGTTAAAATCAGAAAATCTTCCTGTTAAGCAATTACTTGTTTGGCTTTTTGCATTTACTCAGCTTGCATAGCAGAATTATAGAGCAGAATGAAAGATCTCACATCACTAAAAATACTGAGCTGCAATATAGTAGAAAACTGGTTATAGAGTTGTGTTGGAGAACTTTTGTTTGCCTTTTGCGGACAGAGTTAAACCTATAAACAACATCACTTTCTTTCTTTTAATTTTTTTTTTTAATGACAGATTCTTCCCAGGTTTGTGGCTGTTAGTTTTATTTACTAGATAATAACTGATTTGCTTATAATCTGCCAATTTGACACTCTTTTATTTGAGATTGTTCTCAGTAATATATTTCTCATTTCACTTTCAGACACAGCGTTTCCCCTCCTATCGGATGGAGCTACAACCCACAACGTTTTTTGTTTTGTGATATTTTTTACTAATTTTTACCACTTCTTTTTGATGCTGTCGCTGTTGTTATTGTCGCGAGAGGACAGTCATTTCTCTCGTGTGCTGTACCGTAATTCGCCCATCGGGAGGGCCGGGGAGCAGTGCTGCCGTTCTACCGGGAACCGGGCGGGCAGCCCCCGCCGGCAGGGCGCTGGGCCGAGGGCATGAATCATCACCCACTGGGCTTTCATCGCTACAGCACTAATCAGCGGCTGGGTGGGAGCCCTGCCGGGCTACACGGAGTACACGGAGTCCCCCCCGAGACACACACGAGCGCTGCCTCCCGCGCTCCCGCTTCCCTTCCCCGCACGGCCCGTGCCGCTCCCCGGGCACCCCTAGCAGCTCGCTGGGCAAAGGAAGGGTCGAGCCGCACGGCCAGGCCTGTCCCGTGCCGGAGGTGCCCGGCCGAGCCCCGCNGTGGCGATCGGCACCTCCAGCGCCGCCCGCTCGGCGCCCCCGGCCCCGGGCAGCCCGGGTGCTCGCTGCCTCCGCCGCAGCGGCAGTGCCTGCTCACAGAATGCCTGAGCACAGAATGCCCTCTCCCCTTCCCTCCTCTCCCCTCCACCCCCGCGCTGGTCCTGAGGGGTAGCCCAGGGCCACCGCTGCCGGGCGCGGAGCTGCGGAACGATTTGTAAAGGGCGGGAGGTAGGAGGGGGAGTCGTGGAGAATTTATCTGCAGTGTCCCTTCAAACAGAT
>VZTT01035866.1:0-14001 GCA_013400855.1 Buphagus erythrorhynchus | reverse complement strand
GAAGGGGTGGACGGGGAGGGGCGAGAGTAAGCACGGAGGGAGGGGAGGGAGAAAGCCAGGGGAGCGCGGAGAGGCAGAGCCGGGAGGAAAGGCGCGGGAGAGCGGCAGACCGAGGGGCAGAATCTCGGCAAGCGGCGGCAGGAGGGCCGCCCCCACGGCGCGGGGCTGCGCGCTGGGCAGAGGCGGCGGGGATGGGCGGGCGCGGGGCGGCTCCGCCAGCCGCCGTCCTCCGAGCTTCGGCCGCCTCCCGCCGCGCTATATAGGGGAGGGAGGGGTGGTGGAGCGGGGGGTGCCCGGCGTGGCCAAACCGCACGGGGCGCCGATGCCTCCTGCCAGGGGAGCGCATAAGTGACCGGCATCTCTTCCCATGTCTGTCTCCTGAAGCGACCCCCCCCCACCCCTGCCCGGCATGGATGTGGCCAACAACACTACCTCCCCAACGCGCTCCCCCGAGGGGACAAGCGGCCCCGGCCTCGCCGAGGTGACCCTGGGCTACCAGGTGCTCACCTCCCTGCTCCTGGGCACGCTTATCCTGTGCGCCGTGAGTGGCAACGCCTGCGTGATCGCAGCCATCGCCCTGGAGCGCTCCCTGCAAACCGTGGCCAACTATTTGATCGGCTCGCTGGCCGTCACCGACCTTATGGTCTCCGTGCTCGTGTTGCCCATGGCAGCCCTCTACCAGGTGCTGAACAAGTGGACGCTGGGGCAGGTCACCTGCGACATCTTCATCTCGCTGGATGTGCTTTGCTGCACCTCTTCTATCCTGCACCTGTGCGCCATCGCCCTGGACAGGTATTGGGCCATCACGGACCCCATTGACTACGTTAACAAGCGAACTCCCCGGCGGGCGGCCGTGCTCATCAGCCTGACCTGGCTTATCGGCTTCTTGATATCCATCCCTCCCATGCTGGGCTGGAGGACGCCGGAGGACCGCTCGAACCCCGACGCCTGCACCATCAGCAAGGACCACGGGTACACCATCTACTCCACCTTCGGCGCCTTCTACATTCCGCTTCTTCTCATGCTGGTGCTCTACGGTCGTATCTTCAAGGCGGCACGCTTTAGGATCCGCAAGACAGTAAAGAAAGCAGAGAAGAAAAAAATCGCCGACACTTGTCTCACTCTCTCTCCGGCCACCGTGAAGAAAGGCAACGGGGAGCCCGGCAAGAGCTGGCGGCGGACTGTAGAGCCCAAGCCCGGTGCTTTTGTCAACGGCGCGGTGCGGCAGGGCCAGGACGGGACCGCCCTGGAGATCATCGAGGTCCAGCACTGTAACAGTTCCTCCAAGACTCACCTGCCGCTGCCCAGCGAGGCGTGCGGCTCCCCACCACCGCCCTCTTTCGAGAGGCGCAACGAGAAGAACACGGAAGCCAAACGGAGAATGGCTCTGTCCCGGGAGAGGAAGACTGTCAAGACCCTGGGCATCATTATGGGCACCTTTATCTTCTGCTGGCTGCCGTTCTTCATTGTCGCCCTGGTCCTGCCCTTTTGTGACAGTAAGTGCTACATGCCCGAGTGGCTGGGGGCAGTCATCAACTGGCTGGGCTACTCCAACTCTCTTCTCAACCCCATTATCTATGCCTATTTCAACAAAGACTTCCAAAGTGCTTTTAAGAAAATTATCAAGTGCAAATTTTGCCGGCAGTGAAGCCCACCACCCCGGGACGGGGCAAATGGGGTCCCGTTACTTCCTCCACCCGCCTGCCCCGAGCCGCAGTGTGCCCCCGCCCAGCCCCTGCACAGCGCCGTCCGAAGGGCTGGGGACTCCGACATCCCCGCTCCGCGCCCTCGTCTCTCGCTTTACGCCCGCCGGACAAGCCCTGCGGGTCACGGCAGGGCTCCGCGGCCGCCCTCGTCTCTCCCGGTCTCCGCTGCCGGGCGCCGGCGCTCCCGCCTCCCTCCCATTCTCCATCATTCTGGGTAGACTTAGTGTTTGCAGGTCGTTGTTTGTGGTGGCTGTAAACCACAGTGTCTGCCCTCGTAGCATCGGTAAAACAAAACCACCCTATGCAGGAAACCGCCGTGTCGGGGATTATTCTTGGATTTACGAGGCGACGGCGGCGGACTGAATCCGACCTCGGTCTAGTGGTGTAAGTACGCAGGCTGAAGGCGACTCCTCGAGCGGAGGAAGGAGCTTTGGGCGCGTTGCTTCCCTGTTGGTGGAACCCTCCAGCGGATGTTCTTGGGGGGAAATCGCCCGTGTTTGGTAGTCTTGGGAAATACTTACAGCAACGTCCCCATCTGCGTTACGTGTGCCTGACAGCTCTCCTGGTATGCTAGGACCTGCCAGTTCACCGGGGATCCCTTTGTTACACAGGGAAATGATGGGACTTAAAACCCCAACAGCACGCCTCATTATATATGGAGATTTATGGGGATTATTTTTTTTAAATGCCTTTGACCGAGTGTTTCCCAGCAAGGAAAGGCTTGGCGCCGTGCGACTGTCCCTGAGTACGCCGCGAACGCAACGGCACAGGGAGTTTAAGCAGCCTGAGAAGTAGTGTTTCTTTTTTTCTTTTTTCTTTTTTTTCTTTCTTTTTTTCTTCTTCCTTAAGCCGCTTCAAAGTTTCTCCTGAGACCTTGCGGTTACTTTGGAGGTAGTCAGCTGCGGCACATTATTGCTCGTTGGAGGGGAGGGGGGGAAGAAAAAAAAAAAGAGAGAGAAAGAAAGAAAGAAAGAAAGACTACAACAAAATGATCCAAACCGATCAACCAAAACATTGCCATGTGCTCCGTGGCAGTAGGGGAGGGGCCGAGAGCATCAACCAGCGGCAGTCGCAGGTGGGGAAAACAGCATCTCGTCGCAGACTCGGAAGGCACAGGCTCTCTCCTCCTCCGGGCGAGCCCCAGCGGGAGTAAGCACGACCTTCCCCGCAATTCTGAGAGCCACGGGCAGAAGCAGGCAGTGTCCTAAGGGTTCTCCTTGCCAGACCTGGCCGGTCCTAGGGGCGGATCTGCAAGCCTCCGCCCGCAAAGAGTCCCCCCTCTGCCGCTAGCCCAGCTGCTTGGCCCCGGGAAACCCGGTGTACTTCCCCTTCCCCGCCTGGCCCGGGGCTGGGGCAGGACTGAGTTGCCCGCCGCAAAGCCCCTCTGCCCGTCCCGCCCCCTGCCCCTCCACTGCCGTGTCCATGCCTGTCCCTCCGGCTGCGGCCGGGACCTGGGGCCGCTTTCGGCCCGGGAAGGAGGGAAAGGCGCCGGGCCGGATACCGGCACTGGGCCGGCTGCGCTTACCCCTGCGACGGGTTGCCTGGAATGAATGCTTGACCAAATATATATATATATATTTTTCCTGTTTATTTTTGTGTAATCCGTGTTGCTTGTAAGTAAAAGGGAATGTGAAATATATGTGTCACGTGAATGTAAGTGTCCAGTAATTTCTGAACTTCAACCGCTTACATTAAACGAAAATAGTGGTTTTGACAACCTCCGATATTGTAACTGGTTTTCTGAAAATCTTATTTGGCCTCATTTTCGCAATTAAAGTGATCTTTGATCTTATCTCTTCTTTGATCACTCCTAACCACACGTGTCCTAGATGTTCTGTAAGTGTCGGAGTATCAGAGGAGTTAGCCTAGAGCGATTAGGGACACGAAACTTCTCCCGAGCGCTCAGGTGCCCGCTGACTTTGGGAGCACCTCGCTCCGCGGGTGGGCCTGGGCAGAGCTGCCGGGTACCCCGGGGCAGGGTGCGGGGACGGGAGGGCCCGTGAGCACCGGCGGTGTGGGGTGATAGCTTCTGTGCTCAGCACAGGAGGGGCTTGCTCCTCTCAGCGCCTCCTTCCTTGAATCCTGCCGACACCACGTCGGCTCCTGAACATTTTTCCTTTTCCCAAATAACTTTTTTTCTTTGTAAACGTTCCTGTAAACTCCGCGGGAACGGCCTCAGCTGGGACAGAGTGGCCGTGCCCCGGTCCCGCGCGATGGACGGCGCGGGGTCCCCGCTGCTCCGCGGGAGCTGGCTCCCGACTTCGGGGTGGGGCGGGACGGGGCCACCCCACATCGCCGAGAGCCCCAGGACCTGGAAGCAGGGCACACCCGAGCTGCATGGGATAGGGCGGCCAGAGGAATGCCGCTTCTGTGCTCGCTACATCCACTCGGGCCGCCCGCGCTGCAGGGCTGAGGATGGCGGGGTACGAGGGCCCCCCGAACGTGTGCCGCGGGCCGCCTTACCCCAGGCGCTCCGGCTCCTGCTTGTGAGTCCCGGAGCCTGGAAGCGCAGCTGCCTTCGGCTGGCAGCAGCAGGCGAGACGCGCCGTTTCCTGCCCACCTCTGCCCCGGTTTCCCCGCGCGGTTTCCGTCCCCTGCTTCCGAGGGCAGGACGCTGGGGAGCGGCCCCGCAGCCCCGCCACCCTCCCGGCAGGGGCTCCGCCAGCGCGGCACGGGGCATCGCTGCTTCGGCGCCCGCCACCGCCGGCACCTCACCTGGCCCGCTCTCCGGGCCGTGGAGCGGCCACACGGGCCGGACCCCGGAGGCTCCAGCGCCGAGGCGGCGGCCACGGTGCCATGGGCGGCTCCGCCGCATCCCCCTCCTTCTTCCCGACCTCGCTGCACCAGCCACGACGGAAGAATCAGCCCAGACCTCCGTGGGACCGTTTCTCTGAACAGTTTTACGTTTCTCACTCCTATTGACTTTTTTCTCTTTTTTTTTTTCTTTTTTTTTTTTCCCTCCTTTGCAATGAATTTTATAATGTAGAGGAAACGACCTGCTTTGCAAAATAGAGCTTTTTGTTCCTGTACTGGGATTTTCAAATTCTTAATTTGATTTCCACTACCATTTAACAAACCCAACCAAACTAAATCCCTAAAAACAACCAACCAACCTAGTCGTTTTTTTTAAGAGAGAAATCAATTTTGCAATAAATCAATATTTGTGGTTAGTTGCAGTATTTTATTTGGTCCACTAACAAGCAATGTCCTCGCAGTTTAGACAGGTTAATTTCAGTTTTAAAGGTCCTATGGAAGTTCAAGCAATGAATAAAGAAAAATCCAAATAGCGATCAAAGGATTTTATGTTTTAAGCAGAGCCATAGAAAAGTGAGTTTTAACAGCTTGAGTCAATTGTGAATATCAAAGATGAGTACAGATATAGAGGCTTTAACCTTATCTTCCTGTAAAAATGCCTCTTGAGACTGCTGTAACACAAGAAGAGAGTTTCATAACTCTAAAATTTCTCTGCTCTTTGGCTCCAGTTGAGGCTGAATCTGGGACTGAATCACACATCTGATGTGTGGCAGATGTGCTGGCAGAGCAATTAAAGTATACTTACACTGGCCAACAGTATTTGTGGTTGGGACTAGAGGGATGAACACATAGGAATAAGGGAAAGACATGTAGGCTTAAGGTGGTTTCATCCAAACTGCATAATAGATTTTGAGACCATAAATTTTCATCAATTTAAACAGAAATTTTCAACATAAAATTCTTTATAAATCTTTCTTTCCCCTCTCAGTCCCATCCTGTCAGCAACATGCTGTATGTCTGGTAAAAACAACAAAAGCCCTCAAACCAATGTCCCTAAATATCCTTACAGTTAAAAAATCCGGTCTCTAGAATCTGCAGTTTCAAACATTTTTCAGGACAACATTGTGAATCTTGTACTAAAACACACAGAGAAGTGATTCATTCCCAGAGAGAAGAAATAAAATGATGATGCAAGTGAATTTCTATTTCATAGCTGCCCAGTTTTAACAGAGATTCAGTTTTAACAGTAGAGATGACTATGACCCCTTTACATGTGGCTGGAGAAAACCCAAAATGGCTATCATGTAGAGTGCAAACAGTCCTATTGGTGTTCTGCAAAATCTATGATTTTGTGATCATATGTGATCATATGTCTCAGGGTTTTGGAAACTACAGCGTCTTCTGTATTTTTGGATCTCCATGTCTCCCTGTTTGGGTATATGCTGCTAT
The DNA here is from genome assembly GCA_013400855.1 of Buphagus erythrorhynchus. Lineage (NCBI taxonomy): Eukaryota > Metazoa > Chordata > Aves > Passeriformes > Sturnidae > Buphagus > Buphagus erythrorhynchus. The sequence goes on along the minus strand of VZTT01035866.1, from coordinate 8,092 downwards.
GAGCCTCACCTTACCTTGCTGTCCACAGCTGAGCTTGTGATCTCTCTAAGAAACCAGTGTTACTCCTGGGGCACCTCCACAGCATGAAATATCTTCTGCTGGACTGGAAGCAAAAAACTTTTGGTGTATAATCCTTTCCACAGTAAGAATATACTCTAAACTGTATAACATAATGGAGTAGTTTCTTGACCTGGGCAGTGAGTGACAGAATATTCACTTACCTCTTTTGACTAAAAAACATTCAAGCACACAGAGAACTCTACTTACATGTGACCACAAGTTCCAGCCTTGCAAATGTCTGTGCCAAGTTGTTTAGGCAGACTGTCAGTATTGTCCAGAAGAATCAAGATGAGAGACAGGAAACAGATGGATTATAAAATACTTTATAAACTACTAAACCTGAAAAAATTTTGATAGGGCAGCAAAAAACCCAACCCAACCCAACTCAACCCAAACTCAGAACCCTACAAATACAACCCTCCTCTGGAAAAATCAGAGGCACATGGCCATCCAGATAATTTCTTAAATCTTCACAGAACTGTAAGGGTACAAGGGTCATGTGTTGAAAATGCTAGCCAGCACAAGCAGAAGTCAGTATTTGTAATAATATTGTAATAATGTCTTTTTTAAAATCGTTTGTACCAAAAGGCAGTTGAAGCATCTTTTGCTATTAAGAAAAGTCAATATAATCCTTTCAAATTGACTTTCGCATTTCAGACCTATTTACACCCACTGCTGAGCCATAGTTTATGTACACACAGGAGCAATGAGAATGATGTAAGATAAAGGTGTTGCCTGTGGCCTATTTTAAAGTGTACCTTGTTCCTACCTCTTGGCATCCCCACTGTGGTTGGTTTGGTGGGCAGACATCGGTCTAATGGATTTGGTACAGAATGCACTGAAGTGAGTATCATACAGCATATGCTATACCATTTCAGGCATATCCTCAGTAGTGAATGCCATATGTAATCCAATCTTTAAAGTGACATCTGCTTGGTGAGGCAGTTTACTTATACTGTAGTCTTTTTTTCAAGTGGCTTAGAGAGAAAATTTCCTTCTTCAGTTTGGTATCAAAATGTGTGGCTATGATTTTAAACTACCCAGTGCCAAAAGATACATATATATATACACATATATATACAAAATATATACAACGGTCCTCTGCTTGAACTGCTATGGCCCAAGCATAAATTTTTGAACAAAAATGAGTTGTCAAATATTTGGAAAGCTATTCAATTTTACTTTGGAGTCCTTGGAGTCAAGATCTCAGCAGATGACGATTTCTGGTTGGCCTTTGGAAGAATACTTACAGATGAAGTGAAAGTGGTTTGGACTTGAAGACACCCAAACCAATCAAAGCAGCACCTGGACCACACTCAGACCTGCTGCCTATATTCAAATTCGGCTGGTTGCCTTTAACCAGATCAATCTCAGGCAGAGATTGTGGCATAGTCATGTCTCACACAGACAAAATACTTAGCTGGATGTTGCCTTCAAATTGATGACATTCTGTTGCCATCATCTTCCAGCCTCTTTGCCTGTCTACCCAGAAGTGGTGAAAACATGGGCAAAGTGCAGGTAAAAGCCCTGGGGAAGAGCTGCTGGTGATAGTCTTTGGGACTTGCTCTAGAGGAGTTGTTTCTTTTAATTTCAGTGTCCACAAGGCAAGAAAGAAGTAGTCAGACAGTAAAAACATTTAGGATAGAGAATCAGCTCTGCTTGTTTTCATGAAGGAGGCTTGGTACTGAAACATATTTTCAGAAAATTATGCTCCTGAAATAAAGACAGCTGCTCTCTCACATTGGGCAGATAATTATAAACCTCAGGCCAGGCCAGCACTGAGCCAAAGAAGGTCTGATCTTGTCAAAGTGTCCATTGAAAATTGCCCTCAGCACATTTTGCTCTTTGTCTTTTCTGTACCCAGTGCTAAGAGCCACTGCCAGCTTTGTGCAAGCCAATAAAGCCAGTAGCACTTTTCTATCTTCCTTTGAATGCTTATCCATTGTCTATCTCCCAGTCCCAATAAACAAACAAAAAAAAGAGTCAGAAAATTCTCTGGATCAAGTCTTTCCATTGAATAATACTACTGTCTTCAGAAGAATTGCAGAAGACATGAATTCAGTTTATTATTTCTGAAGCCAGCTGATATGCTACGTAGTTAAATGCACATGAATATAACCAAAATACCATAGGGGCCAAAGAGGCAATTTCCCCCACTGTATTTCAATTACAGAAAATTTTGTGAAAATCCTTGAGCTAGTTGCCTGAAAATGTAATTTTAAGTAGTCCTCAGGATTTATTTCCCCCATTTCCTGTTCACAAGTCAGTCAATTTCTCAAAATTGCTGAGTAAAGCTTTTCTAGATTTTCAAATTGCTGCCATTAAATTGCTGCGAGATCTGCCTTTGAAGCCCCATTACCATCAGCAGTTCCATAGAATTTTTTAAAAAATGAGATTTTCACAGGTTTCTAGCCTGGCTTCAGCAAGAGAGACAGAGACTTTCTTTCTCTCTTCATCAACCCCCTTCCTATTAGTAAAAACAGTGGCTTTGTTAATGGGATAGGCAAAACAATCCCTCTTGAAGGAATTCAAGTAAATGTATGTGGAATATTTTTGAGCATATTACAAATTTTCACAGCATCACAACAGAATGTGATTTGTTGTAAAAGGTTACTGTAGCAATATAAAATGAATATTTGAGTTACTGAAATGAAAGACAGGTAGGTAATGTCTAATCTTACCTAAATTTAATCTTCTCCTTCATGACCCACTCAGTGGAGAAAAATATTTCAAGCAATACAAAGTAGCAGCCATGTTTAGTGACTTATGACACAGACACAGTGTATGTCTTATAACACATTGTTAATATTGACATTATGAAATTATGCAACAATAGCCACAGAAAACTGCATCACCCCCACTGAAAGAGATTTGCATATCTGAATATTTAATTTGACAGTATTTATGAAGAAATATATGAATAATAAATAGATAAATGGCATGTGTAATTGTATTTTATAAATATTTTTTTTTCTATTTACTTGCAATATCCAAATAGTCTACTGGTGCCCTAAGAAACTTTATTGAGCTGCTGAAGACAAAGGTGATAACTTGCTAAGAAAGAAATGAAGCAGTGGGTTGTGAAGTAATCATAAATGCACCTGCACGGCAACAAGCTGAGAACTTGAACAGCCTCCTGATGCATCACAGAGACTGCATTTATTTTTCTCTAATATCTAAAGTTCAAGTTATGGGTTGCCACTTCAATTTGAAAACATTTTCATTTTCAGCATCTGTATTTTCCTAAAAAAGGAAAAGACATAGCATAGTGACATATACCTTGGAAAAAGAAATAATTGCATATCATTCAAGGAACTTCCTCCAGATTTTGACAAAAAAAAAAAAAAGAAAAAAAAAAAAAAGAAAAAGAGGATGTTGTTTAATTTATTATTCAATCAACTTTTACTGCTGCATTTCAAAAAGTATGGATGGTTACGATAAGCATTCTCCTTGAGTGAAAAGCTTCTTTTTCATGGAGCAATTGAATTTTTTCTTTCATTTCTGGGTGTATTTTAGGGCTTTTGGTATGCATAAGATAAGTAGCAGTAATAGTGAAGTGAAATAATGGGACACAGAGTAGATTACAATAGAGAGCAAAATAATTCACCCATATAAATTCCAGCAGTCTTTACAGACGCTGTAAAGATTTGCATATATTTTCCTTTTGTTGTCTTTGTGTAATGTACTTGTAGACTTTTATCAATTTGGTTTTGAAACATAAAGTAGCCGGGTAACTCTACAGTCTTGGAGCCAAGTATTATGATTATTATTCTGAAAGGCTACTGGGATTTGGCATCACAACTTCTGAATAGGGGCTGTAGCTGCTGTAATGAAAATTTGTAGAGTATTTCAATACCACACACTTCATATCTTCTGGAAGTCATTCCAAAGGGAAGCGCACACAAAGTGCCAGCCTCTCCAAATAAGGTATTCTTTGTTGCATTCAAACCCCAAAGAATTGAGGAGTTTGCACGTGAAACCAAGCTCCTTGGATTCCTCCCAGAGTGTCATGCAGGGAGAGCAGCTTATCATACTCTAGGTCGATACATCCTGACCCAGGCAGTCCTGCCCTTGAGGTCAAGGCAATGACAGCTTCAGGGCTGGCTGCCATCGTCCTTCAAGGTGTATTCTAAATATAACCAGAAAGAAAGAGCTATTCAGGTTAAGATACAGGTATGACAGCTGCAGTACCCCTAACATGAGTACTTCAAATGTCAATATTAGGGTCCACTTACTCTTTGCCTTTAAGTAGAAGATGAAGGGAGAAAACAAAACCTTTCTCCTTCCTTGCTACTTCATCCTCCTTTTCCTGAGGAACCAGATAAAAAAGCAAAAAGGGATCGTATTCGAGGAATCCTAAATTCAGAATCTAAAAGCAGGTACTTCTACTGTATATTGAAACTGTAATTTGAAATTTTAAAAGGATGCATTTTATTGAGATTTAAAAAAAAATATATATATTACTTTAAAAAATTAGTTCTAATTTAACAAGGTCTAATCCAGACAAGGTGGTGATTGGACAAAGATTGGACTTGATGAACTGGGAGGTTTTTGCCAACCTTAATGATTCTGTGATTCTGTAATGGAGCTATTACTTTGTGGTAGCACTTTAGACACCTCTTGGTGAAGGTGATTTAACTCTTCTGTGGGACTGCTTAGAAGCTCATCAGGAGACAGTCAGAAGGAGATAAGCAGCAGATTCAGTAGGAAATGAGTTTTGGCTTGAACTTGGCTGAAAACCTAAAAGACTGATAAAAAGAGTGTTGTTCCCCAAGCTTGCAGATATTCTTGTGATCGGAATCACAAGGCACAGCAAACAAGACATATTTGGTCCTTTAATGTCAGTAATGGTCAGGACAGTCCATGCAGCCTTCTCCTCTCCTATTTTAACACAAAATAAAAAATTTGACAGGAGTCTAAATCCCCTTTTTCAGCGTGTACAAGGGAAGAATGCAGGAGAATATTAACAATTAATCCCTGTCCTCAACCAGACATAAGTTTAATATAAAAAATGTATTGCAGCAGGATGAAATTCAAATGTTAAACATCGCAGGGATATAGTCAATCTCTGGAAGAAGGAATGAATTGTATTCAGCACAGTGTCAGATGAAGAAAACATCAGTTATCAGACACATCATTCATGCTGGCATTTTAAAAAAATCAAATAAAATTGGATTTTTTGAAAACATTTTGACAGTGTTCTTATACTATTGGTTTTATACGTTAAGAACAAAATTTAATAAAAATTTTGAAATTAATTATAGTGTGCATGAAACAGGTCTCAATAGTGATGTCTGAGGCAAAATTCATGTCTCAGGATATACAATTTTGTGTACAAGAATATTTGGTGAGAAATTTCAGGGGGGCAGATGGACCAGAATACTCTGAGAAAAATGTACCAAATTCTTTCCCCAGAGCAAAATTTTCCATCTTGACATTCATGGCTATCATGAGTGGCAGGAGGTTTATAATACTGGAGGTGAATTTGCAGGAAATGAGGACAAGGAGAAAAAGCTGGAGTCAAGTTTAAGGGCTCAGACAAGCAGATTGTCTGTGTGAATCCTGGGTACCANGAAGGGAAGGGAAGGGAAGGAAGGAAGGAAGGAAGGAAGGAAGGAAGGCTGTTCCTACTCTGCTGCTGAATGTTAGGAAATGAATAATTCAGATGAAATACTCAGTCCAAGAAAGAGAGAGTCACATAGTTTAGCTAAGTGTCAGGTAAAGACTAGGAGCTGAGCTATCTGCCCACATTGAACCAGGAGGCTGTGGCTCTTTAGGTTTCTCTCTTTCTACTTGACAGTCTCATCCTTTGTAACCTCAGCTATTTCTACCAACACACATGGACTATACTTCAACCACCATGTTGGTAAAAAGCAGACATTGTAGAAATAATTTTTAAAAATTCACCTTAATGTGTATGGCAATTTTTAGAGTTGTTATGTTTCAGTTTTTTAGTACTGCAATATACTGCAGCTTGGAATACATCCCTTAAGATGAAAGACTTTTATCTGGAGCTGGATCCAGTAAGTATTTTCACAGAATAATAGAATCTCAGAATAGTTTGGGTTGGAAGGGGACTTTAAAGGTCATCTAGTCCTACACCCCTGCCATGGGTAGGGACAGTTTCAGCTAGATCACTTAGTTCAGAGCTCCTTTGAACCTGACCTTGTATGAGCTCCAGGGATGGAGCATCTACCACCTCTCTGGGCAACCTGCTCCAGTGTTTCAGAATCACAGAATTACAAAATAACAGAATTAACCTTGGTTAATTGGTTGGAAAAGACCTTTGAGATCATCAAGTTCAACCTATGACTGAATACGATTTCATCAACTAAGCCATGGCACTGAGTGCCACGTCCAGTCTTTTTTTAAACATGTCCAGGGCTGGTGACTCCACCACCTCCCTGAGCAGATAAACCCAGCTGGGGTTTCACCAGCACAGAGCAGTGGGGCAGAATCCCCTCCCTCACCTTGCTAGCCAGGATGCTTTGGATGCATCTCAGGGCATGTTTGGCTTTGTGCGTTGTGAGTGACTGTCACCAGGTCATGTGCAGTTTTTAAACAACCGGTTCCCTCAAGTCCTTCTTGGCAGGACTTGTCTCAATCCCTCCACCTCCCAGCCTGTAATGATACTGGGGCTTGCTCCAACACAACTCCAGGATCTTGCACTTAGCCTTGTTCAACCTCCTGATGTTAATATATTCTTACTTCTTGATGGTTCAGGACAGCCTCCATCACTCTGGATGGCATCCTATTCCTCAACAGCATCACTCAGCTTGGTGTCATATGAAAACTTGAAGAATGAAGGCTTATGACTGCAAGACTCAGGAGACAAGCAGTCAGACCACATTAACTCAAATGGGGTCAATATAAGGTTGGCCGAAGAGCCTGGCTATCTGTATGCCAGCAGATGCAGACTCTGATGGATGTGCTACACTCTACAGCTTTGTAGTGTTATATTTTAGTACAGAATGGCTGTATCTGTAAGTTGTACAACTCAGAAGCTGATTCTAAGGGAGGTATCTGAAAAAGAAAGAACCAAGGGGAATATTTTCCACATAAAATGGCAGCTGAATACAGAGCTCTTTAGGTTGTATTTTATCATTTGTTTGCCTGGATAGTCAAGGCACCACATGCAAAGCTCATTCACATTGCTCTATCCAGATTTGCTCTGATGTCTGTCAGCTGCATAATATAAAGGTTTAACATTAATTTAAACCTCTCTCTCTTTGGTAAGGCTGTTTACAGTTTGTTGAAATTGCATTGCATGGGATTTGCAGTGCCATGCAACAAGGAGTTTTTTGCAAACATAGTCCTGTGCTGCTGGTATATGGCCCAACAATACTTCCTCCAGGAATGCTTTGTCAAATCTGGGCTAGATAGTAGTGTATCAAAAGTGCAATCCTACACAGACTTAAGAGAAGTCAGTTAAAATTACCTACTACAATGGTAGTACAGTACAACTGGTTCGAGCCCAGATCTCTTCACACTTTACTACTAGCAGATTTGCTTGCTTTCCTTATGCACTTCCATACAGCACTTGAAGTGGAGATACGTGTATTATTGAGAAGCAAAGCTGAAATGGTTAGCGTGAACAAATTACTAAGAATTTTTCAGTCCTTTTTGTTCTTTTCACAAGCTATTAATGAGTATATTTTATTCTAACTATACACCCATCTCTCCCTGCTGCTGGAGCATTGCCACTGGCTTTGGAAATGTCACATTGGGGTAGTTTCTTCCATATGTTTGGTATGTGGGTGTTTACAAACAGCGACATTGTCCATCTTCCTTTCTTCACCTGTGGGTGCAGCTGATTGCCAGTGTCACTTAGCATAGGTTCTGCTTCAGCATTAGAAGAGATTCTCTTTAACAATAGCAGAGGGATGGCAGCAGTAGTTTGGCCATTGTGGATGGTACAAACTTTCTCTGAACACTCTTATTAACAAGATCTTATTAGCAATAGAAAAAGAAAAGTAAATGAGAAAGGGTAGTAAAACTTTCTCCTACTTCTAGCTTTTTTTCCCACGATACT
>VZTT01035864.1:0-11670 GCA_013400855.1 Buphagus erythrorhynchus | reverse complement strand
CACTGTAGGAGTATCATGGAGACTTAATATCCAGATGGTTGTTATTATAGTTAGAGCTGATCTAGCCATTAGTTCTCACTTCCATTTCTATGATGCTAGTTCTTCAAGAGATATAAGAAAGGGCTGCTGACGTCAAGTTGTGTTTGAGGAAGGTCTGGAGTGAATCTTGAGATTGTAACTTCCCTTATTCTTTGGTCCTGTTTAGAAAAGTTACTGTTAGACAAAAGGCAGTGGCAAAAGGCAGGGTTAGACAAAAGGCATTTTAGAGAAGTTTTTGGATTCCCTGATAAGTCTGGATGCACAGCCACTTACAGTTGTCCGAAGAGATCAAAATTTAAGACCTAGAAATGACTGAAGCAGAAATTTTTTAAATTACATTTTTCTTTTTGTGGCCTTCAAAGGTGTTAATTTTTACAGATCCTCCTACACCAGTGTTCTACTTACTGACCTTGCACCTTATGCATTTTTATATTCACTGCTGCCTTTTCCAAAAATAGCGGTTCCATGGAATCACAAATGAATAACAAAAAAAGAAATGCAGAGGAAATACTCAGTTAAAAATAGATAATAGAATTAATCCTTGGCTTTAAATAATGCATTTTAAACTCATACTTCCAGCACAATCCCATTAAAACCTAGTTAAGTCTTGGTCATATATTTGCTTGATCTTCTCACAATGACATTAATGTAATTAATGTTTATTACTTAGGACACAAAACAAAATAGTGGCTATGTGAAAATATCTGGTTAGACTATGCCCTTGAATTTCCAAGGAAGTTGGATGTATGCTTATGTGGTTTTGGAAAGGCATAATACTCACTTTAGCAGTGTGCTACTGGCCTTTACCAAAAACTAGTGAGATGTGGAAAAAGACCAAAGAACTGCTTGCAGATATATTTCAGCACAGAAGGTAGCCTGTTACAGAATTTAGAAAAAACTTTCTCATGCTTACTAGCCTCTACAGAAAATGTAATAATATACATCCTTTTAAAAGTAGTTTCCAAAGAAGTATATACTAAAATTCATCATATCAGCACCTCATACAAGACTATAATTGAAATTTGGCTGTTATAAAGTGGGGCTACTTAAAGCGTAGCGTGAAGCATAAAGGAGGCAGATTTGATTTCTGGCTGTGCACATGTGGTAAGCCATGAAGAAGCTAATCAGGCCAGATTTGGGATGCCTACAGGATCACCTCCATAAGGGCATAGGCTCCATAACTTCCCTTAGGACTTAATGCAGGAAAACTCTCTGTTGGAAACTTCAGTGGACCTAGATAAATGAAAGTCTTTTCCTTTTAATAACAGGGTCTCATCATAGAACAGGCATGTAATTCAGGTTACCAGTGGTATAATTTCATCCTCAATCAGTATGGTTATCACTGTTAATGTTTTTGTGGAAGCAAAGCTCTGCAACTTTTAGATTTGCATAGTCAAATATTATATTTACATAGTGAAACGTATTTTGAAGCAAGGAAACTTCAAAATTGTCAATACCTGAGTCCTTTAATTAAGGACAACAGCAGGCAGACAACAGAAAGAGAGAAAGGTTGCAGTGGGTCTGGCTTTTGTGGCTGCTGTGGTGGGGTTTTTACTGGTAAGACAGAGAAGAGAAGACAGGAGACACTAANGGCAGACAACAGAAAGAGAGAAAGGTTGCAGTGGGTCTGGCTTTTGTGGCTGCTGTGGTGGGTTTTTACTGGTAAGACAGAGAAGAGAAGACAGTAGCTGCTAGAGAAGCGGAAGAGATCTAGAAAATTGCAGAGAAAAAGGATTATCTGCACAATACAGTTGTGGGTTGAATGTGACCACTGAGCATTCAACAGAAGTTTGTGACATATCTGGTCATCTGATAGGCCCTGAGGAAGAGAATATTCAGAAATATGTCTGGAGTCCATAATGAAGTCAAGAGAGGCATACAGTGGAAGAGGAGAGAAAAAAATCAGGTTTGCAGATATGAGCTGATGAGAAGACCCAAAAGACTGATCTGTGATCGATAACAGTAAGCCATGACATGACCAAATGAAACAAAAGGTAGAAGAAAAAGGAGATTCTGTATCAAGAAGTAGAGAAGAAATATAGTGGGCATAGTTAATGGTCACACCTTGAGTAGAAATCATCAGGATATTTAGATCATCGGAAAGAACAAAAGCACAGATACTCAAAAAGCTGGGAGAAGAGGAAAAAGTGGAACTTCAGACCCAGGCTAAGAGAAGGCAGGTCTGCCTTACTCTCAGTGGAGTCCTTGTTAAAGATGAATAGATGTGCAATGGCAGAAGGATAGAAATGAAAGAGGAGAACAGTGTTAGTTTCAAGCCTCACAAGAGTAGGCCAGCAGGCAAAAGGATCCCTGTGGTACCACAAAATGTCCCCAACCCATTCATCACTTTAGGAGTGCCATAACAATGTTCCTGTTACAAGAGATGTGAAATGATTGTATAAACTTAAAGAAGATATTCACAGAAATGCTGTAAATGAAAGAAAAATAAACCCAGTCATGTGGCATGAAGCAACCACCACAGATCCATCAGAATAATTTCTTAGAATGTGGACCAAATGTTTGTTAGGCAGAGACGATCAGAGAGCTGTATGACTTTGGTGAATTTTCCAAGGTGCTCAGGCCAGATCTGCAACACAGTGAAAAAATGGGAGACACTTGGAAAATCCATTGTCCAAGATGATCTCCTATCCCTTAGTCAACCTGAAAAGTCCACTCATCACTCTGTTATTGAAGCACGCAAATTAGAGAGCTTATGCCAATAGAAGATCATGATCTAAAAGCCAATAAAGACTATCATGTCCTTGAAAACCCCTTCATGTCTTAGTACAGATTTGTGATGCTTGTTTAAAAGTTTTCAACCGGTGTGTGGTAAGTGCTAGAGTCTGGCTTTCAGAGAATGGGGCTTACAAACTGCAGTAAGGCAAAAGATGGCACAAATGTACTCATTACTTGTCCTTTCACCAAAGAAGTCAGTGTGTAAGTGAGCCATAAGAGACTCTTTAAGAGCCCTGAGGACCATGGAGAAAGCTTATGAGCACCAGCCTGGGAGGCATTGGCAAGATATGCAACATTTGTGTTTGGAGCAGATAAGACACACAGACCCTTGGACAAGCTGAGATCTTTAATCTCTCTCACTAATAATATTCTCAATAGGGTGCAGGTGCCTCCTGTTATTTTGAGGAATTCCATCTAGCTTCTACTGCCAGGACTTAAGAAGCCAAATATGCACAAAGTGCATCCACCCAGTGCACACTATTACATCTTGTAACAGTTGCAGAATGATGGTGGATAATTCACTAGGAAAGCTGGAAGCAAGAAGGCATGGTTTCCAGAGTCACTCAAATGCCAATATTATAAATACTATACATATGATGATGATGATCTGCTTTACCTATTTACAGCATATGAGAAACTGGAGGTAATTTTGTTTATTATCAGAAAAATATTTGAATTCTGATGAACTCATTAGTTGATCTGAAAATCTGTAAAAGGACTCCCAGAGGCAGTGGAAGTCCCAGTTCAAGAGACAAGGGAAATTAGGAAAGTCACACTGGAACTTCAGTGTAAAATAATTACAGTTTTTTTGAGCACTTTATGATCAATAGCATTTTTATAGCACCTTTTGTTATTGAAATTCTTCACATTTTTTTCCTGCTTACTTTTTCTGCCTTTACAGAATAGCATGAGAAGGAGAAAAAGTGTTTTACAAAAAGCAACACCACCTGTTTTATTATATGAAATGTAACACATATACTTCTTTCCCCTCTGCATATATACACCAAATAAATATAGTCCATATGGCACTCTGAATATGTATGTGCTCACATTCATGCCACACATAGTTATCCTTTCAAGAAGTCACCTGCTAACTTGTGCTATTCTGCAAACTGGAAGTGCTCCTACTGCTGCAGTACTGCGCTGAAGATGACGCTGATCTGTAGGACAGATGTTATCCCTGAAAAAATTCTAAATCTGGTAGTGTATAAAACATTGATTTTTCTGCTGAATTAAGTATTGATTTAATTGGAACTTTTTCTGCCTCCAATTTTGAGATCATGGAACACTATTTCTAAGACTTGTACATATTGCTTGGTGGTTTGCAATATTTCAGTAATGCCTTGAGGCTTTCTGTTTCATTGCAATTGCATTTACAGCAATAAACTGTTCAACAAACACTGGGTTTTATTAAACTGGCAAAATATGTGATAAAGAAAGCTAAAGAAGCCCACAGTCAGCTGTGCCAAAAATAAACAAATGATTTCTTTTAAATGCTAAAATAATGACAAATGAGGTTCAACAAAACTAAAATGCAGAATAATTGCAAAACCGAAGTGTGTATGAAATTAAAGTTCAAGAGAAGAATAGTCACACTATCCAGCTGCAGTTCCACTACAGCAGGGATTCATCATTGCATGTGTAAGGAAATCCTTAGCTATTTTCTCCTATCCATGGCCAGTGTATTGCTCCTTCAACTTAACTGAGACTGGAGCACCATCCCTGAGTTGGAGGAAATGAGCCTTCTTTTCCAAAGCTTTTTTAGGGTTAATTTTCACCAGTCTGTATTGACTGGTTGAGAAGCAGAGAACAGTTGTATCAGTACAGCTGAGGATACACTGTGTTCTCAGGATGACAGCTGGACAAGACAGGCAACTCTTCACACTCGCCTTGCTCCCTAATCTTACATGTGGCCTAAGTATGGTCCCCCTAGAAATGATGCCCTCCACAATCTTTTCCCTTTGCTTTCTTCTTTCCCTTCTCACCTTTTCTCCCATGAACAAGTGTGCAAGAAGAAGAGGAAGCCATGGCCTTGCTGGTGCTGAGCTTCTTCAGCACCCACAGAATGACCCTTGGGGTTCATCCTCCAGCCATCTGCAGAAGAAATGCCATATTCATACTGAGCAGCAGGCAACTCACCCCACAAGCCCCCATGTGCTTTCAGTGTGAAATAAAATAGTTCATTCAGTGTTTTGTTCTCAACTGACTATATATAGTTTCTCCTTATTTACTTTTGTATCCTGTCTTTAGTATTATAAAGCTACAGTTTGCATTTGATGGTTTTATCAAGACTACAAATATCCAAGATGGGTAATGCAGAGATGAACAGTGAAAGGCAAAGCAACTGTTGTCATATTAGAAGGTACTTTTCAACTAAGTAGGCAGTCATAGAAACATGAGATCCATCCACTGATGCAATCACTCCTATTTTGTCTGTTCTTAATACCCTTCACTGACAAAGACTCCATAATTTGCCCAAGCAGACTCTTACAACACTTAATTATCTTCACTGTCTTTTTCAACTCGGTGGGTTGCAATTTTTCTGCAAATGGAACATGGTTATGACTGATGGAAAAGATCTTTCACTAGTCAGGGCTCCATAGCTATCTTTTAAGCTGATAATCTTGTTCAGGACATATATATTTCAGGGGTTCCTGACAGGAAAAGCATGGTGGTTCTTCATGCCAGTGAAGAACTTTCTTCAAGGACACTCTTTTACAAGTCTGGTGACTGCAGAAAATACACATAAACTAAGGGGCATGATAATTTCTTTAACTCACCAATTAATAAAAACTGGCAAATGTCACTTCTTTATAATAGCTTGAGAAAAGAAGAACATCACTGGGGTGAAGAAAGAAGATGCTCAAGTGCTTTGTGTTGAGAACTTCAATAGCCTATTCCCTAGGAGAGAGAGATTTCCTAAAAGCAGTTTCTTATGTCTCATTTTCAGTGGCTGTAGCGAGGCTTAAGAAAGGACAGGATATACCCCTCTAGAGACAGTTCATCTAACTAAACACAGGCATGTCAATGAAGACATCTGCAGCTGAGTTAGTCTTCTCAATTCCCTTTACAGTTAATGGAGACAAAGAGTTGTGTTTGGTGATGATTCAGCCTTGGATACCCTCTACAGGATGAGACATACCCCACAAAAGCATAGTTTTCTCCACTGAGTATAAACTGAACCTGAGATAAATAGCTTGTATATAGACATCTAGACTGTATGGATTTAAAGCAAAATGAGAGGAACCCTTCTGCTGCTGACTTTTAACAAGAACAGTTTCCATGGATGGAATCATTTTATTTGCAGGCAAAATCACAGCCTTGTTTTGATTAACTTTTTTCCTGGAGCTGCAGTCCATTAACATTCACTCATGCAGATTGTAATGATGTATTGTATATTCTTTTTAAGTCTTATATAACAGCTCTAGTGTGTAACAATGTGACAGTAATTAGAATCACAGTTTTGACTATTATGAGGCATTTTCTGCTTGGCTTGTGCTTCTAAAATGTAATTTCTGTCATTTGGCAGCTATACTGCCAAGAACATAGCAAGGTGGGGGAGATATGTAAACAATTTACTAAAGTTTCTATCCAAATCAAAGCTAGTGACACCCCAGAAGATTCAAAATACTCTATTTTCATTATCAATCCATGAGAAATCTTCCTCCCCTCTGAAATTATTCTTCCAAGATCAACCAAAAGGGAAAATTTGAGACTTCTTGGTAGCAGAGGGTGCAACTTAGGCTGCACTACAAAAAGGATCTGTGGAGAAACTCCCCAGGCCATCTCATGGAGCAGGCTCAGAGCATGGGGGTTTGCACTTGCTGAGGGACACCTGCTATTGCAGTGTCAATGTTCCATGACTGCTCTTCTAGTCTGTTTCTGCCTCCACAAAGAAGCCCCAAGCTGAAGAACTGAATGAAATAAAGAGTAGATTAGCATTAAGAGAACCAGCAAGTGTCTAAATTCAGCATTTTGTAGCAGGGTAAATAGTGAAGACATTCTTGGCCCTTTAATTAATTTCATTTGATTCCCAGCTGAACTGTTTCATATGTGTGTTGTGCTCGTGGCTCTGGTAAAATAAAAACATAGCTGAGGCAGCTGCTATTGATACTAATGTGCTTTACTACTGCAATGATTGTGTTCACTGTAGCTCCTCCAGACATGCCCCACTCCTTGGACACAGACTCTGCTTTTCTAACCTGTGACTTGTGTAAGAGAGCAACTGGTTGGACTGGTAAAACAGCAGCTAGCTGGCAGAGTGGAATCTCATAAAGGTTAGCCAAGCAGCTGCAAACAGTTTGTAAGGAAGATGAGGGATTAAATGACAAATAATGAGGTATACATTGCCACTAAGTTTCTAAGAAGTCAAGCAGGAGAAGGGCTGGAATACCTGGAAAAATCAGTGTTGCAATTTGACACCTCAAAAACTTATCCAAATTGCAGTAGGACCTGGCAGTGCACAACGTGAGCAGCATGTAAAAGAAATGTGTGTGAATACTAAATAGCAATATGGTTGAAATCAGGAATAAGGACTTCCAATTTGGACAGTTAGATTATGCATAAATGGGGAGTAAGTCCTTTGTTTTGCTTTAGGAGTTTAGATAAGTTACATGAGCTACTCGCATGCTAATTTTCTCATCTCTAATACTGTGATGAGAAACATGTATACAGAATCTGGTTATTTTCCTCAATATGAGGTGATGCCTTGCTCAAGCAACAGCATGGAAGTCATTTCTGCCTCTGCTGAAGCAAGAATGGATTATCTAACAATGACAAACTGTCACCATCATTTTGCCTTGGCAGATAGAATAACTGATTCCTCTTTCTTTTTAAGGATAAAAACACAAATCATTTTATCCATGAATAAAACATGCTGCCCTACAAAGAGATCATTTCCTCTCCAAATCCAGTGGTTGCCCAGACAAAATCATCTCAGAAACACCACAAAAATAATGAGATGTAGCTGAACACAAGGAGAGAACTCGAGAAAGGGAACAAAGTTAATAAATAAGGATGGGGGAAAACACAGGAGAATTCCTTGTGAGACAGATATGTAGTTCAGAGATGAGAAGATTTTTAAATGGTCAGGATGTCAGGAGGGCGTTAAAGAAACATTCCGAGAGCAGATCTCAGCCCAGAGAGAGTACTGTAATTCTCTTAACTTCAGTACAATTTATTTCAAGTCAAAAAAGATCCCAAATGTACATGACACACTAGTGCAGCTATGAGGAGATGAGTAACTGGGCTGGGAGCTGTAGAGGTGAATGCAGGACGGAACATCTGACCGTCCTCAATAGCTGCCTGCTGTGTCCCCGCCATCCCTGAAGGAAATCCAAGGCCGTGCCGAGCTGCAGACCCGCAGACCCGAGCCGCTCCCGCGTCTCTCGGCAGCCGGCGGCTCGGGAGCTGGCCCGTGCGCTGGCCCGGGAGCGGGGCTCTCTCGGTCCCACCGCTGCTCGCCCTCTTCTCTCGCGCAGGAGAGAAGCGCTCGTCCCAGCGCCACACAGGATTGTCACATTTCTTTCTTCTGCTTTGCCGTCTCTCAGAGGGGCATTGCCGCTGGCAAAGCACGGACACCGAGCCCCTCCAAGGACGGCCCGGGGTGGGACAGAGCCCGGCGGAGGGCAGCGGCAGCAGCGCCCTGCGGAGCCCGGACCGCCCCGGCCGCGCTCCGGGCCAGGGCCACCTCCCGCCGGGGCTGGCCCCATTCCTGCCACCCACCGGCACGGAAAGGGCTGCCCTGGCCTGATGCTCACTCTCAGCTCCCGCCTGACCCCGGCAAAGCCTTCTCCTAACTACAAACTGGCTCACTTCAGATATCAGCTTCCAGCACCAAATTTAAGCGTCGACAACATATTACAGTTCAAGAATTCTTACACTTCTTTAATGCGCACAGGCACAGTTAAGACTCTGCAAAAATTCTTAATTAAGTACACAGAGAGGTGTCTTCAGGAGAGCAAATTCAAGCTTCTGTACAGTCAGCTAGTAAACACGAATTTCCACTACCTTATTCTGTGGAATCAGAAACTTGGATCTGCAGTGTTTGTTCAACTCACTGCCATTTTAGAATCAGTCTCAGAGGGCTCTCAGGGTACGGTTTAGAGTATCAAGCCATAGAGGAAGTGTTGTTGGACTTGCTTAAGGATCACTAACATTGTCAATTCATCGAGTTGATTTATATTTCTTTTCCCCAGCTTTCCAAAATTGTCTCCTCTTTGCCTTTTCTCATGGCACACTGAATGAGGTGATTCTGACATGTTCTCCATTTGTGATTGTCAATAGCCAGGAAGATTTATGGCCTAAGGTTAAAAAAATTCCTCTGGCTATGCTCTCCTTTTGTTCTTTAGCTTAGGAGTCAGAAACAGGGAATTAATTTTAAATTGACTATAAATACTAATGCTGGATTAAAAATTCAAAATGATACAACTTTGCTATGTATGTTTCAATATCTAATATTTTGTTTTGGTCGAAATTATATGAAAAAGCCTCCAATTTTTCAGGATGACTGAAAAAATTACCACTTCTTACTGTGGTGATGCTGTAATAAAACCTAACAGTATGTTAAAATGTTCTATATATATTACGCATCATAGTAATTCTCTTAAAGCAAATGTATTTATTTTTTACTTACTTTTTTTTCACTTTGGCAAGTGTTAAATTTGATGTAAAAAATATCTGAAGCTCTAACATTAATAAATGAATGTCAACCATGATCAGACTCCAAGTCACCTACATTAAAGCACAAAGTCCCTAATTTGCATTTTTAAAATTCCCTATATTTTTCATCCACTTATTTAACTGCTGAGACTGATCTTTAGCATCACTAAACAAGACAGTAGTATCTTTATATGCTCCTCACATAAAATGCAGTTTCTCCATATCTTGCATCTTAACAAGCAAATGAATCATTGATTCACACAGAGAATAAATTCTCACTTTATTCATTCACAACATACATGGATCCTGCATGTGTACATTCTTCCTTGCATCATGTTTGTCCCAGAGTTATTTTCTCCTATGTCCTACTTACTTGAAAGATGCCACCATTGTTACCTTACTAAACTAATCCCCCAACATTACTGAACTAACATGGGTTCTAGATGCTATTAGATGATGAGCCCAAATGTCTCTACATGCCCCATATCTCATGCACAGGACACAGACTTCCATACTTTGCTATATTGGTAAGCTGGAAAATTAAACTATTATGTTTTTCTTCCTTAGCAAGTATCACTTGTCTAAACAGCAATTCTGACTGGATTATTATTGAACTGACTGACTGGTTTCACAATAAAGAGAAAGAAAAAACACTGAGAAAAAAAAAAATTACTTTTTTTAAAAAAATTTTATTTCATTAAATGTAGAACTACCTGTGGTATCTACGAAAATTAGGTGGTGAGTTTTCTGCACTTTAAAATAATGCCCTCAAAGAACCTGTGCATTTACAACTTCTTATGTGAAACTGAAATCCTTATCTTCCTACTTGTTTCCTGTAGAAGTGGCAGAAAATTACAGAAGAGCAGAAAATGACTGATCCAGAAAAGATTTCACATAACTATTCCCTTTTTAGAACATTTTAACCTTTATTAACAAAACACTTTAAATTTTGAATTAAGTGATGAAGCTCCTTGGCATTAGAAAACAGCTTTGAAAACCACTGTTTTTGTTTCCAAGAAGAAAAAGCTTAATACCAAAAACATTTCTGTTTCCAACTATAACAGTATCTAGCATAAAGTGATATTTTAACAGTAATTCCTGTGTCTTGGTGAGTGTGGATGGCTTTCTGCTCCACAGTAAGAGCAGAGGTGGAAGGGTCAGCTTTGAGCTTGGCAGAACACAGCATATGTGATTTTAGGCAAGTCGTTCGAGACCACGTCCAAGAAAGGCAGCAGGCAACACTTACAGTGCATAACTTAAGGGCCTGGTCTCCTCTTACAGTTCAGGTGAAGGACTGCATAAGTGGAGAATTGTCTAAATCTAGCTAGGAGAGAGATCACTGAGAGCAGTGACTGGACAGAGTGCCTGTGGTGTACCATCGCCTGCCTCTTGCCAAGACAAAGCTGTGGGCAAGTACACAAGCATAGGGCTAGATATGCCGGGAACCAAAAGTCCAAACCCCTCCCAAATGCTTCAAACACACATTTCTGAAATTTCAGTCCCTCCAGCATCAGATTATAGCTGACAGGGCTTTTAAAAAGATCAAAATATTGGATATACATGTCTACAAGTTCTGTGTGTCCCACATTAGGCATTCCAGCAGCACTGAACTCTCCAAGTTAATTTTTCTTTTTACCTCAGCTCTTTCAGTGTTACCCATAATGTGCAGAGCAGCTGTGTGCTAAATTCTTTTTGCATCTGGATCATCACCATTCTGTATTCACTCCTTTACATGTAGAACAAGAATATCTGTTCCCTACTCATACATTATGAGAAAAAAAATTTTTGTAAAGTGTTCAGATAATACAGACACTGGCATTTTAAAATTAGACGGAAGTACAGCTATGCTATACAAGGTCTAAACAATAGTCACTTAGAAGATCAAAAACCACTTCAGAGGGAAGAAAAATCAGGCATCCCCCATCTTTCTAGACCACCATTTGAATTCTAGTTGAGGCCTTTTAGCTGTCAAAGCTGTGATATGTAATTACACTGTAGATAGTATTAAGAATTAATAGTTTATTCTAGTAAGAGGACAAACATAAATACAGAAAGCATTCTTGATACTAAGGTTCATTTGTTGATGGAGCTAGGGGATTAATTTTGAGTATGAAGTCTGAGAGATTTCCCATAAAATATCTTGTCAGAATCAAATGCCAGACAATCAATTTTCTAAAACCCAGCTTGTTTAGTACACATGAAGTTAAAAATCCATCACCTTTTTTTTTCTTTTTT
>VZTT01035861.1:2623-16023 GCA_013400855.1 Buphagus erythrorhynchus | reverse complement strand
AAAGTAAATAAATAAATGAACAAGCAAGAGAACAGGAATGCATTTGCTCATGTGACTTTTCTCATTTCCAGGGACTTTGCAACAAACATGAATCTTAGGTTCTTCATTAATTAGGCCAGAAACACTGTACAGGCGTATCAGTTTAACTTTTCTAACACTTTTCTAATTGTTGTTTGTAGGAAGGTTTTTTTTTTCCATTGTTGTTTTAGCGTTTCCTCTGTTATTATGAAGGACAATATATATCATTTTTACTGCAAAGTGCCAGGCAAACCAGGATATTCAAATGAACAAACCTGGATGCTTTACAGCTTTTGCCCTCTTGAAATCAGATCTGAAAAATATAGGACCTAAATATCAATACTGTAAGATTTTGGTTTTATATCAGGCATAAATCTTAACAACCTGCACTTAACAATGAGCTCAGATTTTAACTTAATCTTTGGCAGGCTGAGAATTAAACCAGCACACACTCAATTTTGTCTTCTCTCCCAGGCAGCTCCTTGAAAAAAGGCACTGTCTGTGCCAGCAAGTTTAAAGGGTTTATAGTTTGTGAAAAGCAGATCCAGTACTGCTTAGGTGGGCCGTAGGCTCCCAAAAGACAAAGAATTGAGTCTTGCACTCCCCAGCTCTCTTCTGCTTAAATAAAGTTGCTAGTTGCCTAATGAATGTTAGCTGTAATACTCCCTGTGGTCAGTGGGGCTGTTGTTTAATGAATTGCTTAATGTGCTTGATTACTGTTACTATGTGGAATGAGGGAAATAGCCAGAGAGAAAGACCCACTGGAGAATACGATGAAAATGAATTGGATCAATAAGAAGTTTTTGCTCATCTCTGAACAACGCATTATGTGCTTTATTGTTGGAGTTGGGGATAATGTAATTTTGTGGCTTGTTGTTGTTCTTTTTATAATTCAGAAATATAAATCTCATTTGACATTGGGTTTTAGGGCTGGCCTTCCTGGAGTTATAAATGTTCCCCTGACTCCAGTCCCGGTTACTCACATAGACAGATAAATTAATTAGGAAAACTTTTATGCCAATTACTTTATGCCCTTGGCTTTCGTATGTTTCTGAAGAGCAGCAGCTAATTAAAGATATGATTCATAATTACTGGTCGATCGAGTAGTTGAGTAATGGAATCAGGAACTGTTCCAAAAAAATTATCCATCACATCATTACTAATTGTTACATAATACATAAGGATGTAGAATTCAAATAAAAAATTACTCACATTTGAAAGATTCATTCAATTAGTGGGTTTGGGATATTTTTTATAACAATTATAAACACAAGATAGTTCTCACATTTTTAAAGATCACAGAGGTTTTATAAATATTTATAATTAAATAGGAGCATAATTTCCAGTGAGTAAAGGACTTGAGGGCCTAGCTGGAGGAATGAGTTAGTAGTTAGTGAATTTATGGAAGCTGGAAATCAAATCTTTGGGTCAAATTAGGGCTCAAATGAAATGAGTATGATGGTGTCTTCCTAGTCCTGCCACAAAACTGCTCTAGTTTGGCAAGCATTGCAGGCTAATTTCTTGAGAATAGAAGAGCTGTTACAAGTTATAACTTGGCACTGAACAACGCACAGAAATTTGCACAGAATTTGTCAACACTCATTTTTCACAGTCAGCATTTGCTGTCCCAGCAAGAAGATCATAACAGATACCACAACCTGGTAAAACTGGTGGAATAGTGAAAAAAAAAATTTCTCCAGCTCTTCCTTGCTAAGTTTGCAGATGTTCTGTGTTATCACAGTTTATGAGCAGTCATGACACTTCATCAATAAAATATGTCTGGAAAACTTAAGTATGGGTTCATTCAGTAATTCAGATACCCCACAGGTAAGCCTGAAAAATCTCTTGGTTCAGTTTTCTACTGGTTCCTTAGAGCCTAAAGCAACCATGTGATGAAGTCCTGTATTTATATTTGTTAAGCCTTCAGAATAACCCCTAAACATAAAAAAGCAGGGCCAGCAATGCTTGCAGCATGAGCCTTCACAAAAGCTGTGAAGATGTCCCAGCTGGAAGTTCAAAAGTTACCAAGAGAGCTCCTCAAGAAACCAGAAGAATTTTGGCTGACTCAATATTTATTTGAACTTATTGGAGGGCCTGACCCTGCATCTTCTTCATTTCCTTCACTTACTTAAGTAACTCAGATCTACAGTATTAGCTTCTTCACCTACTCTGCAATGTTTTTTCTACTACACTTGGTTGGTTGTATATGATTAACTTAACCTACCACTCATTAGACACATGGCATATGGTTTGGAGGAGGATTAATAAATGTTTTGCTGTATCTGAACGAGAGAGAGAAAATGAATGAAAACAAATTTCCACTTCTGCTTGCAGCTTTAAAAGGCTATTTAGCTGCCATCCATCTGCAGGTACCACGTGCTGCCCTCCTGAATACCACCAGGAAACAAAGGAGAATTCAATTAACCATTTTGTATTCCAATTGACTTGGATTGCTACAGATATCTACAGCAGCTTGTAGGAGAACCCAGCTGATAGATGGATAAGAGTATTCAGCAGAAGAATGTCCCAAAGACCTCAAAATCCACGGCAGTAAGACAGACAAAAGAGAGACAATGGGGAGAGGGACCAGCAGAAAGCAATTGATCCCTTCTGAGAGTCAACAGTGAAGTCGAGTCTCCTGAAGTCTCCATGAGTGCAGGGGTCTCTGATGAACTTTCCTCTTACCCTGCAAAGATGTTCCAGGGAATACAGATGCTTATTTATAATTTCATTTTAAGAAGCCCTTTCCTAATAATGCTACATCTTTAAAAACTGTTTTGTTGTTTCAGGAGTCAATACCTCCTGATGAAGTGAATAGAAAGAGTTTTTCCACTGCACCAGGTCAGCTGAGCACTTGAGGGAGAGGAAGGTGACAAAGTGATGCATAGAAGTCTGCAAAGGTGTTAAGGATTGCAGCTGTAGAGCTAAATGCTTTTAAAACTTCACAGTTAACATCCTAGGGAATAATAAAGTGCAAAAACAAGTAATATACAATCATGATATTATATTAGATGGGAAATCAATACTGAACCTGGTAGTCTTATTACAGTGTATTTCTGTCATGATGGTTAGTCAGAAATAGCTTTTTGGGATTAATGGTGACAACCTCTGACCTGTCAACATCCTTATCAAACACATGCCTGGCAGAGGCACAGAATGCTCCTCACCTGCAACAGCACCACACTGTAAAAGGGCTGTCTACAAGCCAAATGAGGAAAGACATTCACAGCTCTAGAACACCCCCAACCCAACACAGCATAACCTTAAATCCCAAAATCCATACAAAATGAAAAGAAAAGAAAAGAAAAGAAAAGAAAAGAAAAGAAAAGAAAAGAAAAGAAAAGAAAAGAAAAGAAAAGAAAAGAAAAGAAAAGAAAAGAAAAGAAAAGAAAAGAAAGAAAAGAAAAGAGAAAAGAAAAGAAAAAGAGTACTTTGAAATTAATTAAAACTAATTTTTATTAGTTAGCAGAAGTTTTATTTTTAAACTTTTAAGCTGCTACACTGCTTGTTTATGAAACAGTATAAATGTATTTGCATAAATGGAGCAGGATAAGGAAAGACATTTGAGTTTGATACAGTTAGTGGGTTTATGGAAGTTTAATTTCTTCTAATTTTAACATTAGAATTAGATGTTTCAGTTGTCTGGATGTTTGTCTAGAGCTAAAAAAACCCTGGACATATGTCAGACTGTCAATGTGAAGCAGGGCACAAGAGCAGCCAATTGTGAGTATCTTTGGGGCAGAGACCTCTGTTGCTTTTTGAGGATTTTTTTCTTTTTTTTTTAAAGAGAAGAGAAGTCTTATGGTCTATTTTAAGACAATGTATCTTGTATCTTAGAAAAAAGATTCATCTAGATTGCTGTGTGTGTATATCCTATCTTCTGACTTTAAAAGGGAAATAAAGGTTATTTTCATATTAGTTTTTTAATTACTGTACAAAATTATTTAAAGCAATTGAAAAGGAGCAGTTTTGATTTAATGGATCAAAAATTACATAGACTTACTCTCATTATGAAAGTAGCTTATAGCTCTTGATGAAATGGAGATTTTCATATTTGTGGTAAAAATCATCATACCAGTGGTAAATGCTGCCATGTAGCAAATTCCCCTCTATGTTATATATTTAATATAACTACATGAAAATACAGGCTTAAACTACAAAAATCAAAACCCCTTCAGCCATGTTTAGTGCTTGAAAAGTCACATAACCAAGACTAATTAATCTCCTGTGGTTTATCAGATCAAATCAGTAGGCAATGGATTTTTCATAAATATTTGGGGTCACAATTCATTTTACTTTGATACATTTAAACATTTGATAACGAAAGTTATTTCAAGATTTAAAACTTGAACTATTGTGAATGTCAAAATCGAAAGCTTTTTTTCTCTTTTTTTTCTATGAATATATAAAAACAACAATATAGACATATAAATATAGGTTAATTCCGTTGCAACAGAAACATTTTCAGGCAACTTGAAGAACAGCTGATGGGCTTTAGCCCATGATATTTTGAAGGTGCTACAGCTTCCCTGAATTATCCATAAGAATGGAGGTGTGCAGAGCTGCAAGAAAGCAAAAGGGAAGTGAGAAGAGAGTTGAGAGGTGGAACAGGGTACATAATTTCTGCATTAGCTAGAAATTTGTTACCTGCAACCAGTGCCAATTAGCAGCACCAAATAATCATGAAACTGTGAAGGCTGTCATTTCTGTCTCTGAAATACTTCAAACTTGAGAATCTCGTGCAGTAACTTTCAGGCAAAGCAAATATTTGTCACTTCTTGAATTTCAGCTAATTATATGCTTTCACCAGGAAGGTGCTATTTATTCTGCATGCATGAACTTCTTCGTGGAATAAATATTATTTTCAAAAATGCAAGATAACATGGTTCATGCTTGTGTATGTCGACTGTAATAGGCACTATTAAATTAGATGTACCCTCAGAGCACATTTCATCATTACCACCTTTCTGATGTCAAAGGCAAATGTCTGATGTTGCAATGGATCCCGAATAATGTCCTAATGCACTTCATATGCCACAAAACTTTCACTACCAGCAACAGCAGTTGGGTTGTGTCCCTACAACTGGTGAAACTCTGTCAGATTTTATGAAGTGTAAACTTATTCTATGAAGAGAGGTAAGATCCATTATCTAAAAAGTGGACTAAATTGCTGAGGTCTCAGGGCTTCACCAACTGGTGCAAATTGAGCTGAAAATCTACTGAACAGCACACATTGCTGTGACCCTTTCATCCTCAGGCTCTACTCTCAGAGCTGTCTCCTGAGCACAGGTAAACATTAACACATAGCATTAAGAATATATGGAACAGTACTGCAAGATTCCCTGTCTCTGTCCTGACCCTCTGAGAGTCTTTCCTCCCTGCCTCAGCGTGGTCCCAGGGTGACTGAGCCCCTGGCACCCGGGGAAGTGACAGTGCCAGAAGGCTGGCGAGTTCAACCAGCAGGACTTTTGCAGGGGCTGAGCAGAGGCGTGAAAGTTCTCTGAGGCAAGATGAGGTAAATGGCCATGGGATTCTTCACAAGGAAAAATAAATGCCTGTTTATGACAGCTGCTCTCCAAAACCACCACACCTCAAGCACGAGCAGTGAGACTGGAGAGACACTCTTTTCCTGCTACTTCCTTGTGCGTGTGATGAGAGCTGAGACACTCTCACAGTTTGGGCTGGTGGTGGCATACAAGTAGGTCAGATCAATACATGCTCCTTGCAGTTAAACAGACAGCCTAAATTATTCATATTATTTTTGAAAAATAAGGTGCTCATTATCACATGATTCATGCTTGAAGTTTTCCAAGTGCTTAAAACAGAGTCCTCATGATTTGCCAGTAAGAACAGATTATTAGTGTCTGAGAATTTAATTGACTGCCTCCTTTCGGCCATTGACTTCAGCAGTAAATTTTTTTCCATTTACCTGCTCAAAATAGCAGCATCTGCCCCTTAAACAACCAGCACAATTCAAGGATAGGAAAGGTGTCTGTTCTCACAAAATAAAGCAGAATTTAAGGCTAAAAGCCTCGATCTTGTAAAACTGGCATTGTTGGAAACAAATCACTGGACACTTTGAAATCTCTGAGGGGCAAAGAAAAATCAAAGCTAATTTCTAATATTTTTTTTTAACTGCTCTCGTTCTAAAATGAAGATGCATGTGGAGTATTTGGGTTGAGGTGAAGGAGATGGGCAAGCACAAAAGAGTTTGTCTGCAGCACTGGGAGTCTGCAATGCCACACAGTGACTTTCTCTAATTTATTCAGCAGTGAATTCCAGCGAGATCTCCTCTCAGCCCTGTTTACACACATATGTTCTGATGTACAAGAGCCCTCCTCTCTCACATAAAAGCTGACACACAGATGTATAGCATGCACGCTGTACTTTCCAACTTGGCAACTGATGGCACTTCTCAATTCCACCGTGGAAGTAATTCCCACATATGTATAATGATTTTTAATGAATTAAGTCCTTGAAGTGTGAAGATTCATAAAGATCTTTATAGTCTCCTTTGACACTTGAAGGTAAATATTTGCATTGTGCACTTCAAATTAGATGTGCAATGCCTGTAAGAAATAATGGAAGCTGGAAGTCTGTCTGTCTAATGATTTGCTTCTTGACCATTGTGATAGTACAGAAAATACAGAGAGCAGGTGCTTGAGGTCCTTTGCTCCCCTGAGGATGGAAAGATCTGTCGGCAAAGTTACCCCTAGGGTCGATGAGAACATCCTTTCCAGAGAGGGAATCTGCTAAATAAATGGTCCCCTTCCCTGGTGCATCCTGAGTGATAACAGGCACTTTCAGTTCCCTCTGTATCACTGTGATACAGACATTTTGTCACCTACAGCTATTCTATAAATTATGCTGAAACATTTCTCAGGTCTGCTGTCAGCAGGAAGACCACTGGTGTTGTCACAGAGGAGAACACAGAGGCTACGGGGTAGCTCTGTACACTGAGGACAGTGTGAGAACACCAGTTTGCTGTGTTAATGCAAGATGGGGAGCATGGGGGCAAGGAGGCTTCCTGAAGTCTCCCAGAGCACTGTGCAACCCTGCTCACCACTGTGAATTTTCCAGTGAGTAGCTCTGTGCCAGGAAGATAAGCTAACCGAGCTATGTAGAGCTCCTCACCAGGCTGCCTAGTGCTCTTCCCTTGCCTGAGCTCACCAATCTGGGTCTGTCCCCACCACAGCCAAGTTGGCTGGGCAGTCCTTGCCCTCAGTCAAAACTCTCAGATTTGCACCTTCTGTGAAATTATTCAGAATTCACAAAATTGATTGCAGAAAATGCATTTCCTGATGGGGCCAAACTGTCCCACAATACTGGGAAGGGACAAGTGGATTTGGTGTGTTGGTGCTTGAGGCTCATCTTTCACCCCAGCAACCAAGAGATCAGCTTGTCTCAATACAGCTCCAATCCACCTGAGCTGTTTGCTTATCACAGAGGCTGAAATATTCATCCCATTGAGGACCATCCAGCAATGCCTGATAAGATGGGGTTCCACCATCCTGTGCTTAGTTCTTCCCAAGGAGCCCTTAGCTTTTGATATCATCATTTCTGCCCATGGCACAGAGGTTTAGGACTAGTTGATCTTTAAGGTCCATTCCAAGTCCTTAACGTTCTATGATCATGGGCCTGTCTGAGATCTTAAAAGCCATTATGGCCATCTCTGCAATGTGTTAGGACAACTTGATTGTCCATAACTGTTACACCAAAGAAAAAGGGAAAAAAGGTACATACTTACTATAACAAAATTCATGTCTTACTGAATATATACTTTAAAAATTCAAACATCTGGTGCAGTGAAATTTCTGCTGACCAAAATTTGACTCTTCTTGACCAACCAATAAAATAAATCCACAATTACCACTCCTCTATTTAATGCTTTTGAGTAAATCATCATTCTATAGTCAAGGTATACACTGATACACAGAGATTCACTGACAAGTGCCTGCTACAACATACAATATCACCAATTCCCTACCAAAAAAAGTAATAGAACCATATATAATGTAAAGAATGGCTTGGAGTCTTGTTGTGAGTGACTCAGGAGGAGGGAGAGTTAAAGAAATGATGTGTCACTGACTCCTAAACGTTGCAGTTGCCTGGTCTGTCGCTCTGATGCACTGGTTTGCAAGCCTTTAGTTACCTGGAAAATCCCGTAAGAGCCTCCAGGGTGGGTGAAGAGGCGGGAGGAGGCTGTGGAAGGGAGAGTGGAAAGAAAGAAAGGAGGATTAAACTGAAGCACTCCTGTCAGTGCTACGTTTCCCCTCCAGAGAAATCCTTATTGTGCACCAAGTATAGCAAGTGTGTATTTTATTGAGGAGAGGGACAAGGAACAATCAGAAACTCTGTCACATTGTATCACCGTGAAAAGTAGTGGTGTTTTTTTTAAAGGCAGGTATGTCTGGCTGGAGCAATTTCTCACTTCTTTTTAAGATCTTATATGTGGTTCAGGATTCTAGAAGAAAAAAAGCCAAGCCACTTTCCTGCACACTGTGATGTGAAAGAGCAGAATATGCAGTGGGCTTTCTGTGGCTAAAGGTAGCCCAAAGATGCCACCAGTTAATTCAGCCCTTGGCATAGTTTTACATTCATGTCAGATTGCACAGAGACACCTGCTCAAGTCCAGTAGCTTCATGCATGTACAGGCTGAAACAGATTACTATTGGCTCGCTCAGCCCTTCAGGCTTTTCCTTCAGGGTGATTTATTTGGGAAACCCACAAACCTATCCATCAGAGAAGGTTGGGGAAAAATCTTGGGTATTGAAAGGATACTCATGTCTTGATTTTCTACCAGCAAAGGGCAAAACAAGACTGTATTTGATCCCTTTTTAACTTGACCAATCCAGTTGCAGTGGAATATGCTGAGTTAGTGAACAGTTAATAGTTGTCTTTTGCTTAACCAATTATAAAGTGACTCTATTTTAAATAAAAATAGAGTCACTTTCTAATTGATTAAACAAAAAGAGAAAGATTGAGCTCTACCAGTCATGGATAATTATGCCTTATGTCTCACTTTGACAGTGGCTTTCTCTGAAAGCTACACCTAAGTTATGACTAAGCAAGGGATACCATTTTGACAGATCTCAATCAGGAAATACCAGAACAAATTGCAATGGATTCTTCCATTGTGTCAGTAGCTTGCTCTTTTTCAAACAAGGAATATGATGCCTCCAATTTCACTAATTATTAGTTTCAGTCTCAGACTTATCAAAGCAATGATAGGCTCAATACGAATGTCCTCCTAATGTTATTTTCCCAACAAAACTTGTACCTGACCTGTAGTTTTAGAGACAGTGTAGAAGAATGGATCATATTTTTCTCTTGGCTCTACTTGGTTTTTAACTAGCTGCTTAATTTAATGTCACTGAGAGCTCTCATCCAAGGAGCTCTGCAAGACTAATACTGAGCATTTCACTATGCTGCCTTTTTTTCCCTTGTGTCAAGATTAGAATTCACTTATGTTTAACTTATTCAGTTCTTTATGTCAGCAAAGCTGATCCTAGATTGAGCACTAAACTTTCTGAAGATATGGTTGTCCACTTTAGGACAGAACAAAAATATTGTGCCTGACTCTGTCTGGCTCTGACAAAGCTCAATTGGCCTTTTTATGCCCTCCAGTAGCAAGGTCAGATTCTTGCAAAAGTGCAGCCGCTGTCAGAACTGCATAATTGAAGGACTGACAGTTCTCAAGACTTCATTATTATTTTTTATTAGGGAATCTGTTGGCACTGACAGTTTTTTCTCGTATTTTTCAAATACACTGGATACTGGCAGCTGAGGATTCTGCGTGACAGCTTGCATTGAAGTATCAGGGTATTTTTCATGTTGGTACAGAGAGAGAAAAACTGTCAACATGAACAATAAACAGAGCTCAGAGATGGTTTTATATATCTAAGTTTATTTAAAACTTAGTGCTATTTTGATTTTTCATTCGCAAATTTTATGTGAGCAAAGGTTATTGTTAAAAATGTAAGCACCAAGAAGAATTTAATGCCTCTAAACAAATACATAGTAAGAGCATAGTCAGCAAGCAAAGAAGTTTCCTGATTCATAGCTAGTTTCTTTTATTTAGGTCACCACTAGAATGCCTTCATCCAAGCCTGTTTTTTTTCTAATGGTTCAGTACTGAATGATGCCAGAACATGAATGGCCTTCTATATCCCTTCTTCATAAACAAAGAAGCAGAGCCTAGACAGATTGGTTTTATTGTTGATCTAAAGCAAAGTCTTTAAGAATATATAGGGAAACTGCTAAGGTTGTTTAAAGAGTTTATTTTAAATGCAAGAAAGATTTTCCTTGTCTTTGCTGTCATAAAGGATTGCGTTGAACATGACCAGCAAGAAAATACTTGGCATACCAAGAGCAGGACTTTCAGATCCCAAACACCCAGCAAGGAGCAAATTGTGTTGAACACAGAAGTAGGAGATGTGGTTCCTTGGCAGACCTCATGAGCAGTGATGCCAAACTCTGAGCTGAATTACCAATGGGGAGTCAGTAAGCGTGAATAGCCCCGGATAGGGTTAGAGGTCTTCTTTTTTGAATGAGCACCGAGTGAAAATAAGCAGTTTCTCTACAGTACTGCAGAGCTTTTATAAAATTGACTCTTCAGAGACACTGGTTGATTAATTAAACTCACTAAAGTGGATGTGATTAAAAAACATACTATCAAAGCAAGACAAGAAAGATGATGAAGAAGAAAGATTTTTATGTAAGAAATCATTATTTGTATGAAATCATTTTGGGTTCATACAAAGGGTTTATTGAATGCACATCGGCCAAACTTATTGATGATTATGTATTTTCTGGATATGCCTCAAAAACAGCATTTTCACCCCTGCATAATTGCTTTTTTTTCTCCCAACCAGTTTTAGAATTTTATTAGCTCTATGGCTCCAACAGTATAAGCTATTTATTGAGAAATTCTATAGTCACATCAATAAAAAAAGTATTATAAATAAAGTAAAAATCGTCTGATAGTTCAATTTGTATTTAAATTTGCTGGAGTTCTGGTGTTCTGTTTCTTTCTCATTACAAATATTGTAAAATACAAAGAGGTCTTAAGAAGAGGATGTACATGTTTAAGTGGTACAGTACTCTGTTAATGGTACTGGGGTGTCAGCCTACCCAAATAGTATTTGTTTGCCCAGGTGATGACTGCTCACTGCATGTCATGACTGTCCCCTTGGTCTCCATAATGACAACTACAGAATTGGGCTCCAGGGCTATTTCCAGGTAAATATGCCCTTGCTTTCAGACCCACTGGAATCTCTCTCCCTTCATGTCTATTAACTATGAAAATAACTCTCTGCACAATAATTGCCTGTGTTCATTTCCAGTTCTTGGAACAAGTCCATGGACAGAAGGTGGCAGTGGGTTTGTATTTAAAAATCATTACAGCCTTTCAGGATTTTTAGCTATCTTTTTGATGAGATGCTTGTTTTGGTGGATGGGGCAACAAATTGGCAGAGAAGAAATCTGCTCATCCCAACTATTCTGCTCTGTTCTGCAACAAGTTGTGAATCACCTCACAGCCCTGTTTCCATCTATTCTCCACTCCATCAGTTTTGTATGTGTTGGCTTTACAATGTTGAGAGAAGTAAATATTTTTCTGCTTGCTTGTAGGCTGCTTGGAGCAGTTATCTTTTTCAGTTTCTTTAAGTGCTAATGAAACTGAAAATGAATTTATTTTTAAAGCTTGTAAAAATAATTAAGAAGGCAGTTTAAAACTTTCCTTTGTTGTTCTTAGTTATTAAAATAGTCTTGTAAATTCATGTCCAGTGATATAAAGATTCTACTGTGAACATGTTACCTGAGCTCCAGTCCTGAAAACCAGATTCACTGTGAAACCAACAGGACTGGCCAAGGAAAGACAAAGTAAGCATATGTGTATGTATATGGGATAAAGTGTTTTGTTAAAGACTGTTGTACTGGTGCTGCTGCGCTTGTTCTCAGTTTGATAGAAGAATTTCCCATTTCCAGAAACAATAACGAAAGAAAGGGCATTTTTAATGAAGCAAAAAATGCTTTATAATTCCACAGGTATTTCCAAGTTTTTCTAAAACTTTATATAAAATTTGACTGTATCTCATTTTGACATTTTTGACAGAAAAATAAGACCATTTTTGAAAAAATAACAGGAGACAACTAAACTGTACACTTAAGTATTGTAGAAGCCAATTCTCCTACAGAACAATAAAATATAGGCTGTACATGTACTTTCAGAAATGCTCAGCTGTATGGCCAACAGTTAGTGTGCAGATAATTGTTGTTTGGTGTACAGGGTCCCTCAGAGCTTGAGTTATGACCTACATATTCATTTTCAGCTCTGGCACTCAGGAACTTTCTCTCAGGAGAGAGGTACCAGTATAATGGGATCCTGCATCCTGTCATGTACAAGCCCCTGCAGTTGCCAGAGTGAGGGGGGGTGTGGAATTTGAGGAGAGCATGATGGAGAATGAGCCTGCAAGGGGAAGAGCCAAGCCAATGCACTCATAGAGATGGTGCATCAAAGGAGAGCACGCTCACAGGAGCCATGCAGGATGGCATCAGCTGCAGTTTGCTGACCCTGGATGGGGGCATNGCTTCTCAT
Organism: Buphagus erythrorhynchus; assembly: GCA_013400855.1. Taxonomy (NCBI): domain Eukaryota; kingdom Metazoa; phylum Chordata; class Aves; order Passeriformes; family Sturnidae; genus Buphagus; species Buphagus erythrorhynchus. Next base: position 3,407 of record VZTT01035861.1, on the reverse strand, counting down.
ATGAATATGTACTGAATGGCATATTCCCTTTTGCAAGTTCACTCTGGTTTTATTCATAATTCCCTTACATGTATGTAGAGATGCATAGATAAAATAAAGGTAAAGATTAGAACAATAAATGTGATAAAGATAGATTATGAAGTGACTGTATGTATATATGATCACTTTGTAATGTATTTATACATATTATGCATAAAACAAAGTGATAGAATATTACAGCATTCCTGTATTATGAGCAGATTAAAATGCATCCTTTTGCCAACAGGTCTCTCCAGAATAGTTGTGCAAACAGTGTATATCTCTCTGTCATGCAACTGTGGGTAATTAACATATGCAAAACAACACAGTCCTGCTAGAAGCTACCCAGCCCTCCCCTGAAATTTAGGCTCTATTTATTTACAACAAAATNAAAGAAACATGGCTTTGTGGCTGCACCAATGCTGTCGCACAGATGCTTTAAATCTTTTATATCTCCCAGACCTCCAGGGGCTGGTGTTGGATGGTATTGAGCCAGGGCCAATAAATAATTTATGCTAAGTAGCAATTTAGTTGTTTGGCTTGGGGTAAAGAAATCCAAGAAATTCATAAATAAAGTTCCCATTTTTGCTGTGTTCCAAAAGTTAATTTATGTTACTCTGCAATTAACTAACATAAAGGTGAAAAAATATGACAGGCCTTAGGTAGAAAATAAAGCTCATAAATCTGCCATATCTTAACTAGTGGGGCTTTAGTGATAGTTGGTGCTTGCACTTGGTTTCCTGTTCATCTCATTCATCTGTATTTG
>VZTT01035860.1:4570-20554 GCA_013400855.1 Buphagus erythrorhynchus | reverse complement strand
CTGTTCTCCTTTTCTCCCTTCCTCTCTTTTTGTCCTTCCTGATGGATCTTGATGCTGTGGTGGTCTTCTTAAGCTGTGCACTGTTCCTTTCATGCAGTACACTTTAAGCATTTTAAAGGAACTCCTTAAAATTTATTAAATGTATTAAAATGCATTGAATTTTCGATAACATCTCCTGTCTAGGCTCAGTGGTACTCTTCATTAGTGTTACTGTAGCTGTTGGGTAAATAGAGTTGTATCATACCCGATAAAACAGCCTCAATACCTCGAGGCATGCAGCAGATGACTGGTTTGTTATGTAGAATTATGTGACTTGTTTATCTAGGCAAGACAAAAGTCTGTCAGGCCAGGATTTGGGAGCAGAAGCCTCGAAGTGCCTGCAGGACATGGAGGGTACTGTGATTTAGCAGCACAGTAAGTACACCTCCTCCTAAACAAGGTCTCAGTATTCAGCAACCTGTATCCTGGGGATGCCTGTCTTTTTATTTAACAGCCTGGTGGTTTTTTACTCTCCTATCAAGTAGTCCAGTTGCTTCGTGGATGCCTGTAAGTCACAGTGCCCCATGGCAAGGATTTTCAAAGCTTGATTGATGTGATGAATGCCCATTTGAGAGGGTAAGCAGCAGACACATGCATCACCTTGGTTGAGTCATTTGCTTTGCCAGTCATTGGGATCTCAAAGGTTAAGCAAAGACTGCTCTTTCATTTCTCCAAGTGGCACGAAACCTTTTAGGTCCCTCCTAGCAAACCCTTCTCCACTTTTCCCCAGAAAAGAGATGTTTGTCTAGTAACTCCTTCGGCAGATCTGTGTACCCCTGATCATCTGTTTTGCATCTTCTTTTGCTCTTTTGCTCTTTCGTTTTGCACACAGGTCCAGAACTGCATGCAGCAGCAAAACTTTTCTGTCCCATGGATTTGCACGGAGGCATATCATTCCTCCCTGGTTTTGGTCACTATCCTTTTTCTTTAGCACCATAGTTTTATGAAGTTAAGGCTTCTCACTGCCCTATGAATTACTGACTTGAGGTAAAAGCAATAGGAAGCCTGCTCTTTGTAACATCACAGCTATCATACTGTCTTCCCACAGGCTGAGTAGTAAATTGTCTTATGTTGCTATCTGCCTTTATGCTGAATCATGACTATACCCTTTTCTAACACATATTATAAATTATTTAAATATTATTATAATCTGTGAGTGTAAAAGTTGATATTAGAGGAGCAATATGAACCTGCTTTTAGCCTCAAAATATGAAGAGAAATTCCTACTCTTTGGACAACCTTAAAGTTTTTTTTGTAAGTTCAATTTTCAGGTCAGATTCACCACAAAATAAAAACACACGCCATCCTAACAGCAACAAACCCCTTGTCTGTGTATAATAATCTGTCTCCTGTGAGTAAATAGCTATTAATTAATTTAAAAAATTGTACATTTTCTTCAATTCAAAATAAACAAAAGGTTATTTAAAGTAATCAAAGACATTATTTGTATTTTGAATATCTACACAAACAAAAACCTGGACTATTTATTTTGATGTAGCAGTTATCAATCAAAAGGGGAATTTAGAATATGTTAAACTATATACAATTTTTTAAAATAGTTATTATTTTATAAGTGCTGTACCATTTAAAAGTACTTTCTAGCTTCAGGGATAAAAAAAATTTCTTAATATTTTTTACCCTTCTCTCTATACATGTTATCAGCATTCAGGGATGCAGTAAAACTTGCCTTCTATTTGAAAGGGCTGTTTTGATGCATATTATCTCTAGGGGGCACTGCAGAAATCATCAATGCTTCATGAGGCATCTTAACTTGCTCCTAATACTGTAGGTACACCATCGATTTTAATTTCCTTTGCAAATGGCTTAGTTTGTGAATTTTTACATGGATTTTTTTTCCCTAATAGAAACTGTTGGTATGAAGTTCAGTGTAAAGAAACTAATTATGCCATTTTTATTTTATTCCAGTTTTAGTGTACTATTCACAGATTATGGATATTTTGTAGCATTTAAAAGGTACATGGAAGTGGATATAAAGTGAAAGAAATGAGAAAGAAAAGTTACAAGAATAGGGAAAATATCCAAAATGTCGAGTTCATTTTAATTTCTGCAACTCTCTTACTTGTTGACCTGCATTCCTACACAAAACTACCCTCTCCAGAAACTTTCAAAAATCTGTTGCTAAAAGTACCAACAACTGTATCCGCCAACTTTAGTATCATGCAGATACTAAAATCAGTGGGTCCACATTCTCCTTGATGTCCAAGATTTAGCTGCTTTTTGTTTTGTTTTGTTTTGTTTCTTAAAGTTAAGCAAATGCATTGTCTACCATCATGAGTGTTTTAAGTTTGTGTGATCTTGTAGGATATGTTTTGTGAATAGTCAGGAGCATCACTGTGTCTCCTGCAGACACCATCCTAATTTAAAGTTAACCACCTCCAGGGAGCTTAGCTGTAACATTACATGGCAAAGTACAGGCTTGCTCTTGTTCCTTGCCTCAGGAGGACATGTCTTCAGCTCATGTTTTTGGCCAACTGTTAATAATTTCCTGGTATAACTGTCAATTAACTGGTTTGAAGTGAGCAATGACATGCCAGCCTGAGTTACCACACTCTACCCCAGGTATGAACACCCTAAAACAAAATGTACACCAAATTTTACTGGGAGAGCCCAGAATGTTTTTGCTGATTGCTTTCTGGGTGAATGGATGCAGTCTACCTCCTAGCAAGACACTCTGCTTAATGATGATAACACATAACACTAGAGAGTGTTAAAGTCATTAGTGGCAGTGTGTTGTCTTTGTTAATAGTGACTCTTGTAGAACATCTTTACTGCATTATGAAAAGCTTTCAATATAATTGTTTTTGCTTTTGGACATTAAAAAAAAAAAATTACAAGCTTGTAGTATTCATGGCTTAGGTCTTTCATGCCTTAGAGGTAACTTGTAAATTTTTGGAGTCCTTTTATAGATGATTCTTTAAAGAAAAAAGTATTTTAGAACAGTTTTATAAGTGATTTCTTAGATCCCAAAGTTCCTTGTGAAGTCATGGTAGAGCTATAGCTACTAATTTGGAATAACTAAAGGTGTGTATTTTAATTAAAGCCTTTTATTTACTCATCTTAAGGAACTATTTTATTCCTAAAGACATTTTCTTTCAACCAAAACTTTTCAATGTAGTTGAAAGTAACTTCACAGCATGACTGTGACAGAACTAACTAGCCCAAAGGGCAGAGTCCAGATGGGTGGGAGGGAAATTGAGGTCATCCCCTTAATCTTAATCTTCATGGCAAGAGTTAAGCTGCCACGTTGCTGAATATTATTTAAATTCTCTTTGTAGGCCGATCTGAAAGAAATATGCTGTCTCAGCTGCAACTGCTTAACATGTGTTAGTGTTTGATCATTTTTTTTAGTCATAGGACTTTTCACAAATGCAGAGTTTAATATCCACTTTGAGGTCAAAAAGGTACAGAGGACATTCCCTGTGGAAGTGTCCTGAAGAGTGAGGAATATCTCAGTAGACCTTTTCACACCCTCTTCTCTTGCAAACTTCCTGCTGCTCTACTACTCCTGTGCCATCCATGCAGGAAACCTGCTGTACTCACAGGGAGCCTGTCCTCCTTCTGTGGTAGGGAAGTGAGCTGGATTTGTTTCCAATCTTTGGTTTTTACTTCAGAGGAAGCAGCAGAGGCAGACACGGAGCTGAAGACGATTCCTCTAAGTGGGTGTCTATTTTAATCGACTTGTTGCATTCCTCAGTGAATTTGCTTTCCTCATATGTATATTTTCCTTTCATGTTAGTAGACTTCTGTATTCCTTCCACCATCCTCTTGTACTCTCATTGCAGAAGTTTTATGTGTCTTTTTCCCCAGTAAAAAGTGGCTGATCAGCAGCCTTTGAGCTTGTCATCACAGATTTAAAAGGAAAAATTTACTGGCTTGTTTTCTTTTTACTCTTTGGCATTGTCCATGTGCAGCTGGTTTTTGCAGATGTTTTCTGAACAGAGCTAGTGACTTCTAAAACCTTGCAAATATCATCAGTGTTACAAGTTTGTACTTTGCTTAGAGCTGCATCACACAAGATAAATGTGTCCTTTGCAAGATCTGGCTGCACTCCTCACCTTAAGTATAACCTTCATCTCGTTGCAAATGTATGTTTTCTCATAGCAGTAGAGTAAGTAAATGTATATCTGTTATTGATGCTGGAATGACCATTCTAATGCAAAAATCATGGTTTCAAATAAGCTGTGTACTTTTATAAGCTGTCACAGACTAAACATGCTCTTCTAATTACCTTTGTATAATTTTATACTGCATCAATTTGCACTGAATTTCTCATTAACTCCTTTTTTTTAACTTTGAATTCTTCTTTAACCTCTGCATTCTTTTGTGTTATTCCTTATTGTCCATTTCCTTCCTCAGCTTTCTCCATTTAATTCCTTTCAAACGAAGAATACTTCTGCACATGAATATCTTTCGTGTGCCCTTTCTTCTTCTGACTCTGAAGGTTTCCACCTTCTGTAAAATATTTTTTGAGCACCACACCTGCCAAGTGCTTTACCCTTTGAGCTTTTGAAGGAAAATATGTTAGAAAAACAGAAATGCTCCTGACAAGTACCCTTTATTCTGTTACACCCACTCATTTTGTTAGTGGCTAATTAGGGTATAGGGAACAAAGGCCATATATAGTAGCTGGTATACATGTACATATCGTGCATATTGTATGTAAGAATCCTAAGGTGGGGGGGGGGAGGTTGTATCCCCAAATTCTGAATGGTGTAAACTCCCAGAAAGTTAGAGCATTTGTTTTTCATTATTTGAGTTTTGTTCCAAAATAGTGAGATTCTTGCTAGTGATGACAGGCTATATCTCCTACCTTTAGAACAGAACTGGTCTACCACTGGTGGTCCAATTAAAAAAGGAGCTGTAGTGGGAAGTCAGACTAGAGCCCATTGCTTCCTTTACACTTCAGAGATTCTTACCTTTGGGGGACAGTGTTTGACCTAAACTTTACAGGAGAGAAAAGGCATTTCAATTGTTGTCTTGAAAGTGTCCCAGGAAAGAGCAAAGATGACACTGGTGAAAGTGGACAGGTCTGGTAGCTTCAGTCTTTGATCCCACGTGTAGAGAAGCCAATGCTACCCTCAGAAATCAATGCTTTCTTCAGACTGACTGTTCTTATAAATTGACAAGAGGGAGAAAATGACATTGGATTTGTTGCTAATTATGTTTGGGTTTTGTCTTGTACTTTTATAATACACCGTGTACCTTTAAAAATTGTTGAAGAAATCTCCAGTGTTTTTTTTTTGTTTTATTGGTTAAATATTTTCTTCTATAAAAATATATGATTTTCATAGAGGGGAGTATGGAAGGGATAACATGAAACAAGCAAGGAAAAGGAAAACATGTCTGATTTATATTCCTTTGTTTTGCGAAACTGGTCCTAAGTGAGATACTGCAAGGGTACTGTCTCTCAATAGCACCAATTGTATTAAAGAGATTGTGATGTTCCCAGTGTGTGGAGAACTCTGCTCCAAATAGCTATGTTAGCTTTCTTGAGCTATTCCATATGGGGTTTGCCTGATTTGGATTTTGTCATTTGTAAAAATGGTATTTCAAATTGCTTTTTTTTTACTTCTAGAAACATGGATTTTAAGAGGGTGCTTACAACTAGTCTAGGATTTGATATGACAGAAATTTATATTTAATGCTGAGCAAAACACAAAATACGCTTAACCCTTATTCAGTTGCATTGTAAATGTATTCTACTTTCTTTCAATTGAAGTGAATTATATTAATAACTTTTTATTGTTAAAATGTCAAGAGTATTTTCTTTCTCTTTGAATTATCATTTCTTTGCTCAAGGTATTGGATTTTGCTTATCGCTCCTGACATGGAAAGGAAGAAATGTAATATTACGTGAAATGTTCAGACTTCTCCTGAATAGGCAGGTTATTTCTTTTAGATTAGCTCAAGTAATAGTTGCAGAGCTGACATACGGAATGTGGAAGGAGACAGGAACCAGACAATGCACTGAAACTGAAACGCTTCCCTGTTTAAAGATACAGTCTCCCTGGGACTAATAGAGTGATGAGCACAACGTATCAGGCATTGCTGCATGTGGCACTTCTTTTTATTTTCACCAAGATGATTTCAAGAATGTAGCTTTTATTTTACTGTGACATTATCAAAATAATTTCCATTCACCTTGCAGAGTTGAAATATACCTGTTTGGGGAGGAAATCTGAGAAGCTGAGGAAGGAAAAGCATACCACAAGGAGTTTTGAATTTCACACCATCTCTGCAGCTGATAAAAATATTCACTGAAAAGTATCTGGTTAATCAGATAGACCTTAAATGGTTCTCCCCTCTCACCACTTCAGAAACAGGTCATTTTGCCTCTTAAAGGAAAGCTACATTATGGGAAATATCTTAATCCACCATCAGTCTAGAAGGGTGGAAGAGTGTGTGAGTTTTGTGGTTGAGAACTCTCCAACCTGACTTACAAAGTGAACAGAAATGTGAAGTTAAACCTTTGAATAATGGTATTGTTCATAACCAGAAATATATGAGATACTCCTAATGGCTTTAATTCCAGCAAGCAAAAAAAAATTTGAATGGTTGCCTTCATCATAAATTCTGGTTTCACTTTATTGTCCTTCCTTCCTTCCAGCTTCATAGAAAGTAGTACAACTTTGTATTTCATCAGCAAGGACAACCTGGATACAATGCTGGCAAAATTTTTCTTCCAGTAGAGTTGGCTTAAGTCAACACTTGTATATTTTTACATTCTCATTTTCAAATTAATTTAAGCTTTCCAACAGCTGCTACTGATTAATTTTTAAAACTATTGTTGAAGGAGCGAGGTAGAGGGTAATCTTATTTCTGCACATTTTTCTTTAAATTAAATATTTGGCCCAATAATATTAGTAATAATATTTTTTTCCAGATGGAGTGTTTTGTTTAAATATTTATTAGATTAAAGCACAATGTACTACAACCTGGGTTTTGGCAATCCCAGACACACCTACAGGTTGGATGGAGAAGGGATTGGGAGCAGCCCTGTGAACAAGTCTTGGGGATGATGGTTGATGGAAAACTCCACATGACCTGGCCATGAGCACTCCCAGCCCAGAAAGCCAAAGGTGTCCTGGGCTGCATCCAAAGCAGCGTGGGCAGCAGGGGAGGGAGGGGATTCTGCCCCTCTGCTCTGCTCTGGTGAGAGCCCACCTGGAACCCTGCATCCAGCTCTGGGGTCCCCAGCACAGAAAGGACATGAAACTGTTGGAACAAGTCCAGAGAACGCCAAAAAGTTTCTCGGAGGACTGGAGCACAACCCCTACGGAGCCAGACTGGGAAAGTTCGGGGTGTTCAGTCTGGAGAAGAGAAGGCTGTGTAGAGACCTCACAGCAGCCTCCCAGTAACAGAAAGGAGCCTACAGGGAAGCTGGAGGACTATTCATCAGGATCTGTAGCGATAAGACAAGGACTAATAGGTATGAATTGAAAGAGGCAAGATATTAAGAAGAAATTCTACACTGTGAGGGTGGTGAGACACTGGAACAGGTTGCCCAGGGAGGTTGTGGATGTCCCAGCCCTGGCAATGTTCAAGTCCAGGTTGGATAAGGCTTTAAAATCAATCTGTTCTAGTGAGAGATATTCCTGGCCTTCACAGTGGGGTTTGGGATTATATGAACATTATGGTCCCTTCCAACCCTTAACATTCCATAATTTTGGCAATGAAAGGAATATAAAAGTAAATCTTAGTTTTATTATCTAGATCTTACAGTGATGCCAGGAATTTTCATGCGCTGTCTTATCTATAAGAAGTCTGCATATACTTAAACATTCTTGGTGTGATTCCTTTTATGACTTTAAATTCTGAAGTAATATCATTATCTTGCGTAATGTCAATCTCAGATATTTTTCCATTTTTATGACCTTATAGCTTCAAAATTTAAACTCTGAATGGGAATACCATTGAGAGTTGGGGAAAACACCACCCAAACCTCATGCTGGCCCACCCATGGAACAAAACAAGCAATCAAACAAACAAAGGAAACAAAAAAGATATCTTTTATTTTAAAAACACTGTCACATATTGTTCCGTGCCAGGAGGTTGGAATAAAGGCTGGGTTTGTGTATTGTAGAGTCTGGGTGAAGTTCTTAGGGTAATCTCATTTTTGAACTTCCAGGCATGTTTCCTATTTCTTTAACAGAAATGCTGAAATATGAAATCAATTTACTCTGCAGAAAATTTATCCTGAGTGTATGACATTTGGAAATTTTACTGGATTTCTGTGGAAATGGAGAACATATAGAGTCACCGTTTTAAAATATTATCCATTGTCAATAAGGGATTTTTTTTAAAGTATACTCACAATTTATCTCCCCGACCCAGCCCATGGAAAGGAGTGAACTGAATATTTTAGAGACTGTTGTTCTTAGTGTGACTGGAAGGGATAATAAGAAGCATTTTACCAGTTCTTAACCCATATTGCAGAGAACAATTACTTGTCATTGAATGAGTCTGGAAGAGAAAGCATGGAAACAGCAACTGATTCCATCATCTTATCTTGTAATACTAAAGCTACATATAGTACCTCCCTTTAGTGGTGAGCCAGTTTGAACGACAAATTAGTCCTGAGCTTTGTGTTTCCCCAAGAGTCTCCCAAATGAATAGGTCAAAATATTATTAAGGGCATATTTATACTGTGTTTAAATCCTTTATGTAATGATATAATTTGAAATTTAGGATTGTTCGTGAGTTGGATTTTTTCCTAAGATCAAGTGCTTGCGTGAATATAAACACAGAAAATCTTGCTTTCCTCTTTCCACCCAATAAAAAGCATGATTATTTGAGCTTAAAAATAAAAAGGAAACGAATAGGTATATTCCTAAAATGGCTTGTAAATAAAAAAAGCTTCCATCTATTATCTACTTATAAGAATTATCTTTTCTTTCCCATGTGTTTATTCTTATTTAATGTCTTAGAAAAAATAATTTGCTTGTGGGATAGAACTGCTGGAGGAAAATTCTTACTTAACCTGCCAGAAAATGTCATAATGAGTAGTTAGGCAACCCAAAAGAGTACAATTTTGCTTTGTAAAAATGTATGTGTTTTGTAGAAATCAGTTTTGGAATGAACATCTGTCTAGACATTTCACATATTAAATAGCAAAGAACTGTAGCCCTGGATTTATTTAATACAACTGCTTGAGTGGAAAGTCTTGTGTTTTATATATGGGGCCAAGAGCCATAAAACCCTGGACTCTGGTCCCCTTTTTGATGTTGAGTGACCTTAATAATTCTTTGCACTTACATAGCACTTGGCAAACATTATTAATTTAAACATCACAGAGTCCCTGTGAGGTACAGAGGTGTAATTATCTGACTTTTTCAAGTGTGAGAATTGAGACTTGTAGAGGTTATGCTCTGCAATAAAACAAGTTCAGAAAGAGGGTGGAAACCCAGGTCACTTGGCACTTACTCCTGCTCCTAATCTGCTGGAGTACTGCTTAAAGCCTCAGCTCCTTAGCCTAGCACAGGGGGTTAATGCTGCTTTCCAGGCTGCAGATGCTCATGCTGAAACTGTGTGCCAGGGTGATGAGGAAGATACACATCTGTGGCATCTGTCTTCCGTGGAAGGTGCCATTGACCTGCTTTGAATTCTCAGGAGAATCTGTAGGCAAGGATGGGCAATTCTAGCCCGGAAGAAGGCAATGAAATGATGTCTTATTTTAACAGATATTGGAAATCCAAGAGAGGTTGCCACAAATGCGCTTGAAGTGGATGCAGAGCAGGGCAGTAGATTGCACAAGAAGGACCTGAGGCTGTCTTGGTTACTCAGTGCATGAATCTGAGACAGGCACTCATCTTTTTTGAGCCTCAGATTTCTTTTTGCATGTTCTTAATTTACTTTTAAGCCATGATGTGCTGCCAAAACACGAGCTTAGGAAATGTTGGATTTTAGTGTGGTGTTTCATGGCTTTCAGATTAATCTGACTGAATTTCTAGTGCAGAAGCTTTTTCCTAACTAAGGCTTTTACTTATTTGCTTCCTGTTCCTAAGACAGTCCAAATTGCTGAAATCAGAAGACAAGATGACATGATGTGAATGTGTAAACAATTTTTACTGCCAGCATTTACATCTGGTGGAAGTGTTTGTGGGTGGCCAATTTGCAGGAGGGGGAACATAGGAACCCTGTCTGAGCCTTCCAGCTAATACGCTGTGAAGTTTTTAATTCCTGAGCTTATTTGAAGGCACTGTGGAGCAGGAAGAAAGAAGAAATTTTAATTTACCTTTCTGACAGATCCGAAGTGCAAGTTACAGAACAACAGGTGTGTTGGAGTCAGTAAGCAATGGTACTTTTAATTTATCATGATCTTCACCAACCTGCCAAAGTGCCCTGAGTGCACCACTCTAAAGTTATGTGTCTTTTCCTCACAGTGTATATGGGCTGCTCCTGGATCATGGTGTTTTGCCTACTCAAAAAAGTTTTGCTTTCTGTGGATAAATTTAACAATAAAAAAATATGCTACCCCTTTGCTGGATTCAATAAAGCATTTCTGTNTTTTTTTTCTTTTCTCTCCCTTTTTTTCTGTTTTTGTTGTTTTGGGGCTTTGTTTTGTTTTCCCCCAATTAACAGTATTTCCTTTTGTAAAGGTGGTTTTATTAGCTATGCATCCCAACACTACTTGTATGTTACCTATTCATAATAATTTTGATGTAGTGAATTATTTTTTATACAAGTGTGCTTTCCTTTGTATTTTTCAGAGCGTTCTGTTCTCTTGGCTTTCCAATAAATTATTATTTTCTCTGTATTAATTTACATGCTGAAATTGCTTTGTTATCTGTAGAATAAAGGTAGGCTTAGTTTACTCCTTTCATCACTGCCAGAACCTCAGTGAATGAACTGCAGTTCCTCTCATTACCATAGCTTTGCTCTGCTTTGTTCTAGTGATAATTGCCCTTGTCATCCTCTTGTTACATTTGCTGTGAAAACTTGTGTTTAAAAATAGAGAGAAAGTAATAGGTGGTGTTGGGGAGAGATTAATTAGGCAGAATATTTTGCAAAACGAGTTGATAAAGAAATGTTTGTATTTCACATCATTAAATAACTGAGTTAGAACTGATTATGTAAACAGCAGCACACATGGAGGAAAGGCTAAGCTGCTTTACTGCAGCAGATACAGTAAGAATATGGCTGAGACAGTTTGCATTGTTTATTCATGGTGTACTTTTGTCTTCAAGCGAAGACAAATTAAAATTTTCAAATGTCTGTCTGTCTTTAAAATTTGGGGTTTTTTTTTCTCTCTCTAGTGTCTTTTGCCTTTCTTCCTTACAGCCTAATCTCCCTGTTTTACACTTAGGAGTTATTTTTTTTAAGATGGTTGTACTGCTTTTTAAACCGTGTCTTTATGAATCCCTTTCCCAAAGGCAGTGAGAGAGAAACGTGTTTTGCTCACAGTGACCGAATTAGTAAACAAATTTGAAGTTAAGGTCTGTTTTGTGCTGCTGGGGAGCTCACTAATACTGTCAAAAACAGTTTCTGGGAACTTCCAGCCACATAATTTTGGTGAAGCCAGCTAACACTTGAAATGGAATCTTTTTTTTTTTTATGAGAAATATGTGTGAAGTGACCAATTGAAAATATAAATAATAATAAATATATAAATAAGAAAAGAGATTCAGCTTCATGGATATGTACACATTGTTTCCCAAGCTCTGGAACGTTTAGTCAAGCTGCAGTTTTTTATAATATCTCTCAGTAAACACAGACTTCAGTGCTCCTCATTCAGCATTATTTGTGTCCTGGGAGTCTTCCAAAGGAAATTAAAATTTGGCAAGGCCTGGAAACTTATACAGAAGCCTGTTTACTGTAGGGGAATCTGAAAGATAAACTTGTCATCAATGAAACTAAGGTTACCAGGTGAAAATGAAAGATAATGTTACTGTATAACAGGACCGGTGGTGGAGGTGTTCCAAAATAGGGGAAACAGTCTGGGGAAATGCCTGAGACAGAAGCCAGAGAGGTAGCTCCAAGGGCAGTGGGTTACTCTGGTTCTATGTCTCTAATAACATCGTGATGGAGCTACCCTTTGTCTGAGATGTAACTCTGCACTTTAACACGTGGGTGTATCTTCTTCTGGGCAACTTTTAATAGGACACAGATGAGTGCATTTTTGGGGGACCTGGTTGCTGAATTCCAGTTGTCAGTTCAACACTTGTAAGTATAGTGGAACTGATACAGGTCCTTGTGAGCACAGCCACAGTGCAAATATAAAGGTGATCTGTTCTTGGAGGACAACACAACAGCTTTTCAAAAGACTCATGACAGGCTATTGGTAGAGCAAGGGAATGTGTGTTTGAAGATGTAAAAATTCTAGAGACCACAGATGTAGTCCCGTCTCCAGCAGTGTTTCCAAGCCTATATCCATTACAGCAGAGAGCAGCAGCTGCTGTCACCACGGGGTGCTTGCTCAGTTCATATGGAGAGGCATGGAAAGCCACAGCATATTTTTTCATCTTGCTCCCTCCAATGGAAGGTATGCTCAAATGGAGAGAGATATTTAGTGATTACGTTCATCTGTTGAATACTGGTAATTACATATTCATGATGCACTATCAAACTGCACAAAAATCAAGCTGAAAAGTCAACCCCATTGATTTTGGAGGCTGTTTATGTGTGTGGCATGCAGTGCAGGAGAGGAAGGAAAGCACTCTGTGTTGTGAAATGGCTGCCAACTGCACTCCAGTGCTCTGGAGCTGTGACGTCTGGCCTGTGACCTAATTGTCATGAATAGAAAGAATACATTACAGAATTTTCATAATTTTAAAAGACGCTTAGGTCAGACACACAAAGTCTCACAGGATTAAGTAAATGAGAACAAACATCTGCCTTTAAATTTTTAAGGAATGGGTAAATTAATTGCAGTTGACTGTTAATGAAAGTACACATTTTTTGCCAAATGCATAATAAAAATACTCTGAATTAAATCAGAACACTTGACCATTGATAAAGGAAAAAAACACAGAAAAACCTGGAGAAGATATGGCAAAATATTGAATAACTGAAATGGTTTCTCTGCATATAACTATGATGTGAGGTCCAATATGGCTCCAACTAACTTACATGTCAGCTGAGGAAGGAAATGTTTTCTTCAGCTGATTATAGCAGCAATTGAATTTTTTCCTAATATATGCTACACCCAGGTACTTGTCACAGCAATGAGCAGTGGTTTAACGGAGAAGCTTCTAAAGCCTACTAATTAGGAATGGACTGGAAACAGCCCTATGCATCTGCCCATAATCTGTCAGAACCAGGCTAACAATATTCTCTTTGTAGATGTAATTCAAGTCAAGTTAATGGTGTTTGTCTTCCTCTATATTTTTATTTGCTTAGTCTGCTTCGGTTCTTTGGCACTTGCTAAAGAGCTATTGAAAATGTTGACCCAATACTCATATCAAAGCTTATTTTCTTTTTTCCCCCCTGTGTTTAAGCATTACATCTCAATTCAGTGATGGTTTTCTTGTCAGAGAGATAAGTGCTTTTCATGTAAGAATCATTATATCCAGTAGGAATTCCTCATGCACATAAACATTTGATAAACCATTATCAGAATGTGTTTGTGCAGGGAGACTACAGGATGTTTATGAGACCACAGATTTTACCCTCATATACTTTATCTTTCTGTGTGTTTCCTCTCCTGCTCTTTTATTTTCATAGAATATTTTTTTTTTCTCCACGAGCATTTCCTTTTCACCACATTGCATTTTGTTTAACAAGCGAAAAAAAGAGGAAAGTTTGTTTATATTTAAAATGAAGAAAAGTTTATGATGCAGATTAATGATACAGATGAATGACACAGAAATGAAAAATGGTCTGTTCTCTCTGTTTTGATTCATACTCTATGTGACTTACATAACTGTCCCTTATTAATGCTGATCTCCAAAAACAAACTCCTGCTGGTAGGAGTATTTTTAATATGAAATGCAGTGTCTGCTTCAATTTTACTACAAAAAGAAAAGAACATATATTTGGTCCCCTGTAGAAGCCCCATTTTTATTTGAGAAGGTCTGAATCTAATTATTGCAGAGTCTCTCTTGAACCACTTAAGGATATCAGTATAAGAATATAGCAAGCAGTCCCTTGACCTGTAGGTAATAGTTTCTAGCTGTGTTATTGTAATAGATTTGAGACTCTTCTCCTGGGAAAAAAAGGTGAGTACAAGCTATATCAAATTGTTCAGCTTTCTAATGCAACAATTAGTGGGAAACAATTAAAATCACAGTTTGAATCAGAAATATTTCTGTCTTACCATCAAGTAAGTAGCCTGTCACCACTGAGCAAAAGCATAATCAAATAAGTTATTCTTTCTCTAAGGAGGTGAAAATACTCAAGAAAAATTCTGCAAAGTCTTGCCTTTAATGATATTGGTTATAGATAAAATGTTAGAATATGAAGAATTAGAAAAAGCCCTATATTTAGCATATAAATCTGTGGAAAATAAGAACATGTACATTTGTTAAAGACATCAGAAAGGACCAATTTAGTGCTGAGAAAAGCTGTTGTAGTCTTGTTGACACCAGCTAATGTATTTCTGCTAAAGCTCTTTTCAGTGCTTTTTATGATTCCCATATTTATTTTCATGGAACAATTGTATATCTTTCATGGTTTTATCACTTTTTTTGGTCTTTTTGATGATGGGAACCACTTATAAACTGATTTTGGATAAGTGATTTGTTTTGCGGCTTAAACCCACTTCTATTTTTCATTTGTGATGTCATCTTAGCTATTGCATGTTTGTTCCTCCAAGTCATCAAAGATATTTGAATATGTGATTTGGGATACATATATAGTGGTACAGTCCCTTTCTATACATAGTTTTAATTTATTGTTATTAATTTTGCAATAAGTCTACCTCTATGGCACTACTTGTATAGTTATGTTATCTTGTAGCTTTTATTTTGGGTATAGCTGGACACAGATCACTAAAATTTAATTTAATGTATTATTTTTAATATTGTTTGAAAATATTTTCCCTCTGTGACTATTTTTCACAGCCTAGACAGTTAGTGTAATTCTGTCTTCAGCTTTATAGAAGAGCATTTTAAGCTGCTATGGCTTAAATACCTTAATACTCCTCCCCTACCAAGAACTTAGTATTTTAAAGAAGCAATTCAGCATTTAAACTGAAATATATTCCTTCCTATGTTTCTGTGCAGAATTTCTCTATGCTTTCCCTTTATAGTCTGAAGTTATAACTAATGTGTTCTCTTGTATCTCTTCCACCGATTATAAAAAAAATGCTGTGAGGCAAGAGCGTTCTAGTTTTGGATTTATGCAAATAATTCAGTATATAAGTTAGAAGTTCCTTCCCTGATGGCTACATATTACCCTTAATATGTTCCAAAGGACTCAGTTCATTGCAGCTGTATTTTTAAAGTCTAGAAGCACTAAAGAACAATAGTTTTGCTGGTGCATAAAGCCATGAATGGCTAATGCTCAGAAAGTGAAAACTAGGAGCAGTGGTAGTAGTAGATCAGCTGAGACAGAAAAGAAAGAGAAACCTGCTCAGATGAGCAGGCTGTAATTTTATATCTAAGTGTATATATATTGATGAGATGGGGGCATAACCAAAGGTGGAACAGAGGAATTACTGTAATATTTAGGTAGTTGCTTGTGAGTATGCACTGTCTTTTCTATAGCAGTATCCAAAAAATATTTCTGAAATCACTGGGAAAAGTATACCAAAGATTGTAGGTTATTTGCTAAAGTCAGCATCAATATCCAAGAAATTATCCATTATGAAGCTATTGTGAGAAATATTTTCTGAAACAGGGTAATAGAAAGAGCTATTCATAACAATTCCTTCACTTTAAATTCAATTTCCGTAAGAAAAAATTAGGAATCTTTGCTAGTAGTAGAGGGTAGTATTTCATTCTTCTGAGTGAGACAGTACAGTCAATAACATTCTTGCTGCAGAAC
>VZTT01035859.1:3954-14306 GCA_013400855.1 Buphagus erythrorhynchus | reverse complement strand
AGGTATAGCTGGTGCAAGAAGTTACATGTCCCTTTTCTGCATCAGTGCATTTTTCCAATTAAGTAAGATTCCCTGTTTCTGCAGGCTCAACTGGTCAGATAATGGACTGCAGTGAGATATGTCCTAAGCTGGATGCTGCAACAGGGACAAAATTAATGCTGGGAGAAAAATGACATGAAAAGTAAAATTAAGTGGAGTGATTGTAATGCAACTGTATAATTCACTTCTAAATTGTTAGAAAAATTACAAAAGTATTAATCTTTTAGCTTTTAATGGGCCTAATTAATCCCCAGTTTTTATAGTCCATTAGAATGTAATAGAAAAGTGGAAAAAATCTTGTGAAGAACCTTTAAGCAAGCTGCAGAACTTGGTTGAAAATTATATCCTTTCTACATAACACCACAGGATCTTTTATTCTTGGCATAAAAAAAAGGAACACCTTTTATAATGACATTCTGTTGTTGCAAGGCTTCCATATTTAAGGAATTCTAGCCAACCCATTCCTACCTTGTGAAGACAGGATCTTTATTTGGATGCTGCCTGCTGGGTAACACAACTAATTCTGCCGCTGTCTGCAATGCTTTTCTTTCTATTTTTCATGGTCAATTCAAATACAATTCAAATTGAAAATGAGCCCAGGACTGTAACTTACTGCATGATTTACAGTAACAAGGCAAGTGGTATGCTCACTGCAACTTGTTCTTTAGTTAATTTTCAGCAAGGAAAAAGAAAAGAAATGTGAAAACTGTCTTTGGTTGCCTTTTACTTCAGCAGTGTGGGTTCATGATGAGTAAATTGACCGAGGAGTAGGTCTTGGGCAAAGAGATGCAGAGTAACCAGTGGCCCACAAGTGTGCTACAGAAAGGCAGGCTGCCCAAAAATCCTGATCAGCTTTCAAGTTGGATTTCAAAGTGCTGTACATGCCCATGATACCAGATCTTCTGCTCAACCACGGGGATCAGTAGCTTCTCAGATATGTAGCTAGACATAGATTTAAAGACCTTATAAGGAGAAAAGGATCTCACTTAAATATTCTTTGTGGGAAGGAAAAATGCAAATGAATGAGTCATGCCTTCAATTAACATCAACTGCACTCTAATGGCCAGCTTCATTCTGTCTGATTCATCATGTAAAGTGACATGTAGCCCTGCAGAATGTATAACTAGGGATTTACTAGTCACTCAGCTTGCAGAGTTCCTCTGCTGGCTCAGGACATGAAAGTACTCTAAGCCCATGACTGCCATGACACACCAAAATTCAGGGTTTATAGTTAGAAGGGGCAGCACTGTATTCCCAAAAATTCCTGTCCAAAAAGATGTGGCCATGATGGATAGCTGATAAAAGTAGTCTTACTTTGAGAAAATAAGTCACTTTTCACTAGCAGTGAAATGCTATAAATAGAAAGAGAATATAATCTAGATAGAGAAAGGTTCTCATTTTAAAAAAACAGTATAGAATTAATCAATACATCTCTGATCCTGTTACCTCCTTTTGGCAAGCAAGGTTTTGGCATTGAGAGGCAAGGACCATACTCTGACACTGCTATTAGACTATTTCTTCTTAGCAATAAACCGATTATTTTGGATTAATGATTAATGAACTTCAAAATATTAAAAGCCATAAGATTTCCATTTACTAATTCCTGCATCAAGACCAATGACTGTGTGCAATTGAAATAGAACAAACCTTTCAAAAGAAAACATTGAATTCTGATTTTCTACATTAGAAATTTTCAAGAGCCCAGTTCTATTCGACATAAATTATTTCCAGTGATTAATTATCCTCCTTGTTAAAAAGGTGTACCTTATTTCTCTAAATCCCAGTATCCACCTTCATGGATAAATACTAAAAAATTATCTTTTTTTGACCCTTCCAGGAGCAAAAATAGAGCTAGAGCAGGAAAAACAATTGATGTCAGGCACTGGACAAAACAGATCCCCACACAGCTTATAACTTTTATTTATACACAATGTCTGAACTGGAGATGTGAAATCAGTTACTACAATCTTTATCTTTCAGATATTTTTCTTCTCTAGGGAGCAGAACACAGTGACTGAAAACCTCAGGTTTGACTTTATTTTTGACCAACAATTATTCACAAAACTTGAGTACCAATGGAGGGCTAACAAGTAAAAATGTACAGATCCTCCACAAGGAGAAGGCCTGATTCAAGTGATGGGGACAGATGTGAATGGATTTTGAGGATGCTACTTTTGAGGAATGCTCTTATGAGCCAAAACACAACAGTAAGAAACAATGTACATGTGCATATTATATCACATTGCAACAGTTTGCAGAGCTATTCAACCAAATTATCTGCCAATTTTAATTCCCAGCACAGACTGCAGCAAAGATGTGCAAGCTTCCACCAGCTGATGCCATAGTCCATCTTCAAGAACCAAACAGAAATGAAAATGTTTTTAGGTACTTCATTAACACTGAAGATCACCATCCAACCTTTCACCAGACTTTAAATTCTCGAGCATTATTTGCCTCTCTGGTTTTAAAATCTGAAAAATCAAAAAACTTTCCTTAGAAGTAAAACTCATCCATAGAGAAAAACCAAATCTGAGAAAGAGAATGCTCAATGGTGAGCCAAACACTTCCCTGCTCATCCTTGGCTGATGCTATAGTAATTGGGAATATTGAATGTGCTGGAAAACGGCAAGGTTCACTTCCCCTTTGCTGAACCTCCTCCCGCTCAATGGCCAGCTAAAGGGATACTGTCATTCCTTCATTAACACTGCTGACAATCAGCCTCTGCTTTGGATCAGAGAGGCACAGCCTCTTTTTCCTAAGGGAAAAAAAGCTATTTGGATCAGGTGTCCAAATCAGGAAAAATTATAAAAATCACTGATTTTATCCCAGGCAGAAATAGTATTAATAGACTCCAACACTCACATTTATTCACCCAGTTTCCTCATAGACCTTCAAGCATTCATATGGTAGGAAATCAGCAAGTAGTCACAATGAAATTTACTTTTAAACCAAGTATTACTCCTCCTCAGCTCCTTCCCACTTATGAGCATTTTAAACGTGCTCAGATACTAAGAATTCAGAGCAATCTGTTTTAAAAACAAGAATAATTCCTTTATTTCATGTTAGAAAAAAACAAGTTGTCAAGCACAATCAAAATAATCTTCATTTTTCAGGAACAATAAAGCCAGCCTACCTAGGTTTGCATCGTTTTGCTTGTGTGAGATCCAGAGGGGCTGTCTTCCATCTTTGGCATGGAAATTCCAATGCATCCTAAATTTTATTAACAGATGAGACAGCAAGACATTGTTTGTGGCTAAATTCTGCTAAGATCTCTGCTGCTAGGCAACCTGCCTTAAGCACAGTATGAAGAAGGTCAGTAGAGTTTCTAGTTCAGCAGGATGTATTTTCTGTGAGCAAAATTTGGTGGCAGACTTGACCTCACTCTCGAATCCAAGTTATCCCTTACTCTGCATCTCTCTCTGTCTTGTATTTGGTCAGCTCTTTACCAGGTTTGAAATACTGCAAGGATGAGGCACCTCCTCACACTGGTGCTCTGACTAACACAGGCATCACGGGGGAGGCCAGTTATTGCAACACACTTTAGCCTGGAAACCTGCTGGATGTTCTGCCATGCTGAAAACACGCATTGCAGACCTTGGGCAGATGCTGGGATAGGGACTTAGTAAAATATGCTAAGTGCAAATAGAATGGCTGCAACTGCTATGAGATTACACCTCTCACGCCAGGTCACATCTGAGGACAGGCTGGAGCCACTCCAAGCCAACAAAATGCCTCTCTGCTTTTTCTCCAGCTCCCCAGAACCACGGAGTCTGCAGGAATCCATAACTCAGTGCAAGGAATACGTGCAGTGTCACTGCCACAGCAGAGACACAGTGGCAACAGAGAAATTAAAGCTTTAGTGCTGGAGGCTCAAGGGCCAAGTGCCAAATGACTTCATGCTATGGGCCCCAGATTCACCACAGCCAAGTTCAGGTCCTCCACTGAGGCATCCAAGCCCTCGGCTCCCCTGTACCTGCCCTGCAGTGAGCAGCTCAGATGCTGTCTGCAGGTCAGCTCTTTGCTTTAGCCCACATGCCCCAGCTGAGTGGCTCTGATGAAATGGGGTGAGCAAGGAGCACGGATCCCTTTCTTGATAACTGATCAGCTGCAGGGGTTGCACTTTAGCTCACTACAGCCTCATTCAGTGGTGACATGATGTCCCCTAACTCCAGCTAGCAATAGTTGTAGGTCTGAATTGCTGGAATAGCTAAGGACTATGTCCTGCACTGTATTAGAAAAAAAAACCTAAACAACAGTTTCCAGTTTATATGTCATATTTTCCAAAACACAGTTGTCCTGAAGATATGGATGGTTAAGAAAAATTGATTACCTGCCAAAATCACCCAAATTTTTCTCTGTTTTGACATTGGATCTAGACAAATATTAAGTAATGAATACGCAGCATATGTACATATATATGGTTGAATACTAATCCTTGTTACTGTGTGGGAAAATTGATCAAGGAGAGTTTTGATCTAACTTTAAAATAGTGCAAGCAGTGAACTGTGTCTATGCATTTTAAATAGCCTGAATGCATAATAGAGTGATTTTTTTTTTCATTATTTCTTACATGAAATACAGGTGAGTTGAACACACTTGTAATACACATGGCATGGGGGGTTTTGCTTCATGTCATATTATGCTATGAATAATATGTCTGAAGTTTTATTCAGATTTCTTGACACTTTAAACAGAATTGTCATGTTCATGTTTAAAATAAGTTTGGCCATTAAATCTTCAAATAAAAGCAAAACATTAACCATCCTCACTATAAAGCAGCACCTGGTAGTCTTTCATATGAGAAGTGCTTCCTGAAAGACAATGGACCAAATGGAGATGACAATGAAGATATTGCAAAACAAGAACAAAAAAGTAATGTGCATAAAATCCTCCTGTTTTGATGGCCAAAAAAGTCCCTGTTACAGTGCAGGTACCTGAAATCTTTATGAAGTCAAACAAAACACTTCGAGCCAGTGGCTATGTGCTGTCTATATTACTTCATTCCAGGGCAGATGGGGTATTTTTTACTACCAGATCGTTGTTGCTCCAGTTGTGGTAGCCTAGATATATGCTGACATCTAGTGGGCCTTTAGAGAATAAATACAGCCCAAACGCTTATTAATTAGCAATAAAGAATAATAATCTCAGATTCAAAAACTTACTTTTTCGCTTTTCTTCTTTCCCCCTACAGCGCATGTAATAGTGTTCTAGATAACTGAATTTTAGTGATTATTGTGCTTTTCAATATTTGTTCAAGCTGATGTTTTCTAAAGCACTGTTCCCATTGACACCATGCTGAGTCCTTTGGGAAAATCCACCTGGAGGCATTTCTTGACTGACAATCACCATGTGTTTAAGCAGAGACTGTAAAATTGAAAAATAAATAGATGGGTGTGCAGTTCTGCATGTCTGGAGCCACAGTAGGATCTGTATTACACCTGATTTGATCAGAGACTCCTCAAGCTATTCCTACTAAATTCAGATCAAAATTTGTCTTTAAGCAGTTGTTAACCTATTATTGTAAGTAAATGGCTAGAAATAATCTCTAAATGATAATTTTGTTTACTACTATCTTGAAAGCACCTTACTATATTGTAGACACCAATGAATATTTATGAGATAACAGTCAAAACTCTACTTAGAAACCCACTTTCCATAGTATTTACTCCATCTTCATTTAGCACATTTCTGTTCATTTGCAAAACCATGCAGGCAATGCACTCCTTACTCAGGATAACTAAACTGGGGAGAAACTACTAGAACCTTAACCACTGATTTCAAAGTAAGCTGAAAGAGGAAACATGACCAGAAAATCAACTGCCTTTTAGGAAGAACTGATTTGGGAGACCAAAACCTCCTGCTTTGGTTTCAGTTGATCTTAGAGTCTCTACCAATGAGAAAGGCTTTTATTACTTGAGAAATAAGATAACTGAGGATTTTAAAGTTATGAATGTGGTCAGAGAACCCCAGTCATATTCAAACCCTAAAAAGAAGGTCTATGCCACCTCCAAGGGGTCCCTGAAGCCATCTTTAACCAGCTTTGATTTCCAGGACACAGTCTTTTAGGCTAAAGGAATAGGCTGCTGCAGAAGACCCCAGGTCACAGAAAGGGAGAGGAATGATATGCTGAAGCAGCACTGAAGAAATTTATTCTGAAGGAAGAAAATGGAAAACACCCTCTTAGCTGGCATATGTGTGCTGTCACTGTTTCACACAATCACCGGGGTCCCTGACATGGATCCACCAGTGTCCCTAATAACCCAGCGTGCTCAGCTCCACATGAACAGGTCATTACTTACCACTTGCATGACATTCATTTTGGGGGTATTACAATTCAAGTGGCTGCTCAGCTGGTACCCTATAAAGAGTCTTGCCACATAATGTTATTTTTCATTTTTTGCCTCAGTGCAAGACCTGCTTGTGATTTATCGGCTGTAGCAAAGCACAAAGCCATAATTTTCTTTTATTGAACTCACTCTGGGTAGCCATCACTCTGCAGAAATGCAGATGGTCATCTTATTCTTATTCTTAGCAATGGGATGAATGCCACAACTCTGCTGACAAAGACAGCAAAGCAGCCATTTATAATAGTAAGAGAAGCATTCAATTTAATATCTGTGTTAGCTGCACATAGTTAGGCTTTTTGGACACAGTTGTTAGAGGATCCTGCTCTGCTAATACTTCAGGACTTTACAGCATTTAGGCAAATTTGCGTAGCATGTGTGCTGGCATCCAGGTGTGATTTCTGTGCTTATGGCAAATGAAACTGAACTATACCCTACTATATATATAGCTGGCCTCCAACTGAACTCTAATCATAATCAGGCTTTATGGTGTGTATTTGAGATAGTGCAGTTTATTAATTTGTCTACCTCTTCCCTTACTTCAGTTTTCAGGGGTATACACACAGTGCAGATGAAATTCTGGTTCTGGATCAGAACCAATGAGCTTGAGTGAATTAATGTATTTAACTATTTCATTGTCAATGGAATTAAGGAGATGACTTGCAGCTTCCCTTCTGTTTCAGAAAATATGGATTTAGGGAATTTCTGGTGCCAGCATGATACACGAAACACAGTTTCTCTGTTCTAGGGTGAGAAGAGTGGCAGTGAATTATTCACAGCAACTAGTGGAGTGCCCAGAGACTTGTCCTGCGATAACCAGTGATTTTGTGAAGAACAAAAATATGGTGTTGAATATTAAACAGAAAGGGGCAGGTGTTTTCTAATAAGCACCCTGCTGGATCCTGCCAAAGGGCCCCCATACAGACCTTAACAGCTGAATCTGGAATGTGCTTCATTTCATCACAGAACTGGCTATTGCCACAGCAACGACTCTTGACTAATAATCCAAAGAAACAAAACAGAGATGCAAGTCAAATCCAGAAATTAGAGTATTTAATCGTTCAGAATAAGGGGAGCTTTACCTAGCCTTTTCAGTGAATGGAATCAGAGCAAAAATTCATCCAACATCTGCTAATGCCATATTTTAGTATTGCCTCTTCAATCAGAGTAAATTATATAGCTTAAGTGTTCATATCACCAATTAATCTCTTCTGAATCAGATCTGCATATTAGTGGCTTGAAATAGGNAGGATCTGCATATTAGTTGCTTGAAATAGGCTTAATATAGCCATAATTGTACAAAACATTAATACCATTTTTCATAATAATTTGGTAGTCACTTTGCCCTTTTTCTCAATTTGTCTAAATGTTCATATTTACATTAGAAGTTAGCAGTTAATTTTATCCATACAACCCTTCTCAATTATTCCATTGGTCTGTCAATAGAACCTTCAGCTTAAGGCAGCAAACCTGTGCAAAGTACAAGCACTCAACATTCACTGCATCAACTTCCTAAGAGGCCCATTTGAGATGATTGGAACTCTGCTCCAACAAGCACATGGCAAGGAAGCAAACAAGACATTTCCCACTTTGAAAAGGCTCAGTGAGAGGAACCAGGCACAGCAACCATCAGATCCTTTCCTACCAAGATGAGAGCAGGCTGTGAGCTTGCTGTGAGAGGACCACGGAGCCCTGCAGAGAAACTGCCTTGTACCAAAACTATCCAAGCATTACAGCGCTCTTCCACAGCACAGTCTGAGTGCCTCATTTGCTACAAAGACCCCAAAGGTGACTGGGAGATAATTACTCTGACCTCTGCTTGTTAGACGTTGATAGAGAGAGAGTTGATAGCAGCACCACGAGCTGTCCTCATGTTTCATTTCTTGATGTGTTGTAAACCTTTGACTTGCTGCCAAAATTTAAGGTTGCCTTATGAGATAATCCCAGCATCTTCCTGCCCTTTTGCTGGAGACAGGGGCATGATGTAGTTAGCTAAGAAAAGTAACACAAAAGCTTAAGGGCTGTGAATAATGATCTTGAATAAGTTTTTGCATTTGCAAAACAGAGATAATACTATTTACCCTCATACTAAATTTATAAAACACTTCTCCCCTGCTGGAGTCTTTAAATCTCTTATTAGACCACCAAGAATTCTCTTACACATTTCCTGCTGGTTTTAATCACCTACTCCCAATTTAAAGGATATTTTCCTAAAAAAAGAAACAAAACAAAACAAAACCAACAGAAATTGTGCATTTCAGAAACAAACAGCAGTATTCAGGAAGAGCATGAGACTTGGCTTGCACTAATAACTTAAAATATACTATAAATGCTTTTTTAATCCATGGTGTTGACAACTGCCAAATTATCTGTGTTGCACTGAGCCATGAAACTCTCCCATGAGATACTAAAGTCCACCTTGAGACACCATTGAAGCCAAAGCTTTGATCCTCAAGGCTGACTTGAGTAAATCATTACTTTTAAACTCTTTAATCCCTCATGCATCCATAGCACATAATTTTAGTAATGCATTTGACTTACAGTTCTTACTACATCAGAATTCAGTCCAGCTTCTACTGCAAATAAAGTCAGAGCTCCCAGGGGCTCCAGAGAGAAGAATTACCCCTGCTCTACTGCAATTCTCCATTGAACTGATGAGACAACAAAAACAGTATGTCATCAGGAAACATAATTTTACATTCTTTAGGTACTTTTTTCTCTTTTACTGTATTTCAGTGCAGGATTTTCTGAAGAGAAGGAGCACAAGAATTGGAAATCCAGAGGTCTTTAATTTCAGTTCTTGCCCCCACACAGGATCATGAGATGACTGCACAAATATCACACTTAGTAGCAGATAGCAGCTTACATCAGCTCAGATAAACAAGCTAAGGTTTGGGACCTTACCCACGCTGCTAAATAAAGTTCAAGCTGTGTGGCATTGCCTCATCACTCTGCATAATGTTGGGCCAAGGGTTTCCCTTTGGTCCCCTGTGGTTGCCCCATAGCCTGATTGCATAAACACTATTTAATTGTATATTATTCTCAGTTCAGAGCATTTAAAATAATGCTATGGCAGTGTCACAACTCATCAAAACATTCCATCAGTACAAATGCAGGCTACAAGTTGTATTATCTGTGGTTTAACAGAAGCCTTGAAGGTGCAAAACATCTTAGGATATCATTAGGGAGAGGGGACAACAAAACTGGTCCTGACAACANCATTAGCAGCCCCAAGGGTTCATTCCCTGTCCCTAGTGTCTCCTGCAGTAGAGACACAGCCATGGATCCCTACACAGTCCAGATACCTGGTCCATACTGAAGGCTCTACCCTGTACAAGGCTGCCTCAGGCTGCCCCTCCCTGTAGGCATACATCTCGTGCAGCCAAATGCAAACTCAGTTTCTGCCTGTAATGCAATGATAATAACATTTACCCAATTACTCTCCATAAAGTTCACCTTATCAATGCCAATATACGGTTCATTGTATTGAAAAAATATATCTTCNTGCTGGAAAAAATAATTAGTGCCCAAATATTGCTGCAGCATTCTGCTCTCTCTGCAGTTCCTGGAAGGACAGGCTGGCGAGGGAGCATGGGGTGCTCAGCTGCAGGATAGCCCCTCAAACAGAAGCTGCCTACAGAAAGTATCACCAGCAAAGCTGAGAGGAGCTGTATGTGCATGATCAGAAATCCTGCATGCTTACTGCTTGGCTGATCTATGTGTCTGTTAATTTTCATGGTGGTGCTGTAACTCAGACATCATTCCAGTTGAAGGAAGCTTATTTTGTAGGATACGCAGTGTCCTGAAATAAAGCCTGTCACTGCTGTCTCAAGCTTGCATTGCTACCAGGAGTCATCCAATCTCAGTGAACTTGACAATGTCTTTGGAAAACAAATTTCTTGCTTCTCAGAAAAACATCACGTGCTGAGTGTGAAAGAGATGGATAATACAATCCCTTGCTTTGCTGGT
>VZTT01035858.1:11603-22646 GCA_013400855.1 Buphagus erythrorhynchus | reverse complement strand
GTGCCCAGTCCGTTCCCCCCCTCCCAGGCCGTGCTCCCTCCGTTCCTTCCCTGCCTCACTAAAGGGAAAATCCATCACATGGAAGCAGAGAGAGCCTTTCCCAGGGCTGGAGGATCCCTGGAGAGCAGAGATCCCCAAAATTCCTGCCACAACAGACATTAAATATCACCAGGGGCCGGTGTTTGGAGCTGCCCCATCCCTGGAAATGTCCAGGGCCAAGGGCTTGGATCAAACTGGGACAGGGGAAAGGACTGGATGAGCCTCAAGGTCCCTTCCAGGGATGCTCGTGGTGACAACAGGGACCATCCAGAGAGGATTTTGCTTCCTCACCATCACACTTCGGGACACAACAAAGCAAACCAGCCCAAGCTGGAGCGGTTTTGGGTGCTTGGCCCCGCTCTCCCCGCCTTGGCACCCTCAGCATCCTCATCCCAGGCTCCCATTCCCGGTTTGGAGCAGCCCCGGGGCGGGGGCGGAGGGGCCAAGCCGAGCGTGTCCCCCTGGCTGGCGTGAATGGCTCGGGGCAGGCATTGTCACGGGTGAATTTTCTGAATGAGCAAATCCTCATTAAAAAATAATTAAAACAGCCCGGCGAGATTGGCTTAATTCCTTTCATTTTGATGGATGGTGTTTGGTTTTTGATGATTTATGTGCCAGCTCTCCTGCTTTCATTGTTGGAACTCATGGGATTTCATGATTTTCTTCCTTCCACACCTCCTTGAGTCATGGGATTACAGCTGAACCTCAGCTTTTTTTCCTTTTTTTTTTTTTTTTCCCCTCCCAGGACTATTATTTTTAAAGATGCATTCCAGGCTGGTGAAATAAACTTGAAAGCCTGACACCCAAATGAGTCAAAGCTCAGGAAGTGAGAAAAGAAGAACTAAAGGAGAGAGAAATTGCTCGTTTCCTGCTTGGCCAGGGGGGTGGAACCCCACGGGGTTCTTGGGGTGGTCGTGGAGGGGTGGGGGATGCAGGAATGGGGTCTGTGGGATGGGGTCTGCAGGAATGGGGTCCATGGCAGTGGGGTTTGGAGGAATGGGGTCTGTGGGGTGGGATCTGCAAGAATGGGATCTGTGGGAATGGGGTTTGTGGGGTGGGATCTGTGGGGTAGGATCTGTGGGAATGGGGTCTGTGTAAATGGGGTCTATGGGGTGGGATCAGCAGGAATGGGGTCTGTGGGATGGGGTCAGCAGTAATGGGGTCTGTGGGGATGGGATCTGCAGGAATGGGGTCTGTGCGGTGGGCTCTGCAGGAATGGGGCCCATGGCAGTGGGATCTGCAGGAATGGGGCCCATAGCAGTGGGATCTGCAGGAATGGGGCCCATAGCAGTGGGATCTGCAGTAACGGGGTCTGTGGGGATGGGATCAGCAGGAATGGGGTCTGTGGGGATGGGATCTGCAGCACTCCCCTCCTCTCCCACCCCACAGACCCAGCAGACTTTTCCTCTGCACGTTTAAAAAGTCCCGACTTGCCAAGCCCTGCCCTGTGCTCAAACCTTTCCCCCTCTCCTGCTCCTGGCCACCACCTCCCCTCCCCACCCTCGTGACACCGGCCAGGCCACGACCTCCTTTGGGGATTTTTGGGGACAGCCCCTGCCTGGCACCAACCCACTGACCCCAGCTCTGTGCTGGGAGATGGGGCTGGAGGTGCCCAAACTTCCCTGAACCCCCTTCCCCCCCTGCTGCCATCCCCTGGGCAGCGGCTGCACCCCTTGGGAATGCCCTTGGGAATGCCCTTGGGAATGCCCTTGGCCTCTTCCTGGCCCTTTTGTTCTGGTGGATGCAGGTGGGGACGCTTTGAACCGTGTGGGAAAAGCTCCAAAAGCTCCAAAACCCCAAAGAAAAGCGGCTCCATGGGCTGGTGCTGAATGGGGACGGCCCCGCCACCGCCACCCCCCGGCTCCTTTTGTGTCCCCTCCCCTCTGGAAAGGCCCTGCCAGGCTTCAGTGCCCCCTTTCACTCCTTTTTGACCCCAAATAAACACGGGCGGGTCCAGAGGGGCTCGGGGAGTCGGTGTGGAGGTGCCTGGAGGGTGCAGTCCCTCCTCTGTGTAGCCCATGGCTTTTCGCCCTACATGAGTTAGGGAAAGCAATCACATAGGAATAAAAAGCCATAAACCACAGCAGAGGGCTTAGCCAGGATAAGGCAGCGGTCTGGGGGAAGAGGGGAGGGAAAGGGAAAGGAGAATGGGGGGGAAAAATCACTCATTGGGCTAAGCTGGCCTCCCTCCCTGTGAGCAGCTGGGAGCACAACCCCAAAACCAGGGTGGGTTTGCACCCCAAATCCTACCCCAAAATCAGAGTGGGTTCCACCCCAAAACCAGGGCGGATTCTCACCCCAAAACCAGGGTGGGTTCTCACCCCAAATCCTATCCCAAAACCAAGGTGTGTTTGCACCCCAAAACCAAGGTCAGTTCTCGCCCCAAAGCCAGGGTGGGCTCCCACCCCAAAACCGGGTGTGTTGTCATCCCAAATTCTACCCCAAAACCAGGGCGGGTTCTCACCCCAAAACCAGGGCGGGTTCTCACCCCAAAACCAGGGTGGGTTCTCACCCCAAATCCTACCCCAAAACCAAGGTGTGTTTGCACCCCAAAACCAAGGTCAGTTCTCGCCCCAAAGCCAGGGTGGGCTCCCACCCCAAAACCGGGTGTGTTGTCATCCCAAATTCTACCCCAAAACCAGGGCGGGTTCTCACCCCAAAACCAGGGCGGGTTCTCACCCCAAAACCAGGGTGGGTTCTCACCCCAAATTCTACCCCAAAACCAGGATGGGTTCCACCTCAAACCAGGGCCGGTTCTCATCCCAAATCCTACCCCAAAACCAGAGTGGGTTTGCACCTCAAGACCAAGGTGAGTTCTCACCCCACAATTAGGGTGGGCTCCCACCCCAAAACCAGGGCGGGTTCTCACCCCAAAACCAGGGCGGGTTCTCATCCCAAATCCTACCCCAAAACCAGAGTGGGTTTGCACCTCAAGACCAAGGTGAGTTCTCGCCCCAAAACCAGGGTGGGCTCCCACCCTAAAACCAGGGCAGGTTCTCACCCCCAGACCAGGGCGGGTTTTCATCCCAAAACCAGGATGGGTTCTNCCAAGGTGAGTTCTCACCCCACAATTAGGGTGGGCTCCCACCCCAAAACCGGGTGGGTTGTCATCCCAAATTCTACCCCAAAACCAGGGCAGGTTCCACCCCAAAACCAGGGCGGGTTCTCATCCCAAAACCAGGATGGGATCCCACTCCAAAAGCAGCATGGGTTCGCACCCCAAACCCCCCTCAGCACCTCGGGGTGGCTTCTCCTGGGTTATCCACTGGTCAGGAGGAGCGATCCCAGCCTGGAATGTTCCAGGGGGAGCAGCCCCCGTGCCCTGGAGGAGCTGGGACTGCAGGGACAGCTTGAAAGCCACGGTGCCACGGCCGGAATTAATTGCAGCGTGCCCGGGGAGCAGCCGTGGAATGGTTGATTTCCCCTCTCCCGGTGTCCTGGCCACGGCCCCACCTCATCCCTGCCGGCACCTGGCATCCTTTCCAGAATCCCAATAAACCCGACAAACCTGGAGCTAAAACGCTCTGGCTGCAAATGGAGCTGCACAAATTTCCACCTGCAAGATCCCCCCCGAGGAGGAGCTGCTGGAGCCCGCGGGATAAATCCCGTTTTTAGGGAGAAACACTCACCTCGGCGTGCAGCCTCACCCTGCCCCAAAGCAGCTGCTTTGAAAACGCGGCTTTTAGGGCCACCTAAAGTGGGAGGATTTGCCCAGAGAGGCTGAGCAGGAGCCGCGCTGCCCCCAGAGCTCACCTGGCTGCAGGGGCGGCGGGTGCTCGGCCAGGTTCATCCAACAGAGCCGCCTTTGTGGGCTCAGACAAAGGCCCAAAGAAAGGTCTGGCTGCCAGCCCTCCTCCCCTCGCTTCATCCCCCCCGGGCCTTTTGGGGGGAGTTTCTGTCTCGGGACGCACCAAAAGAGGCGCTTGGGACAAGGTGGAGCGTGTCAGGGTGGCAGCAGCTCCACCGAGAGCTGGCACAGCGCTGGTTCCTCTGGGCAAACCTGGGGCAGCTCCGTGGGTGCCACCAGAAGTGCCCAGGCTGTCCCTGGGAAAGCTCCGGCCTCTGCTCCAGCTCATCAGTGGGTGTTAATTACCGGGAGCTGATGAGGTCACGGTGGGAGAGTCCCTTCCTTGCCACCCTCCCTGGAATCCTTGGGAATTCCAGGTTCTCTGAGCAGCCAGGGTGGGAGGCAGGGAGGGATTCTGCTGTGCTTTGCAGTAGCAAAGAACGCGACTTCGACCTACAAAGCCAACTCCTGGAGCGCAGAGCAGCTCTGAGCTGACGTTTTTTTTCCCAAGGTTTTCCCTCTTTTATCTCCCGGGAATGGTGAGGGGAAAGGGCCACTGTGTGCCCCTCCTGTGACACGGCCACGGCCCCCTCCAGCCCCTCCCCAGGACGCTGTCCCCTCCTGGTATCCCAAAATCTGTTTGGGATGTTCCGGAGCATCCCTTGGTCCCAAAAGGATGGAATTTTGGTGGGAAGACCTTTTGGGAAACCCCCCAGGTGTGGGGAGCACACCAGGACCCCCACAAGGGTCCCTGCCCCGCGTGCCCAGCACCCACCCACCCCTGCTCCCTACGGATCAGCCCCAGTCCCATCGTGGAGAGGGACAAATCTGTCCGTTTGTCCTTGGTGGTTTTTTGGGACGCGTCCCCGTGGCACCCAAGGCCTTCCCACGGAGGTGGCACCTGGCAGGGCACAGGCTGCTGTCCCCAGCAGGAGGACACGTGTCCATCCAAGTGCCACCGTGCCCTGTCCACGCCACGGGGACCCCAGGAGTGCCCGGAGCCGCCGGCCGAGCGCGCTGAGCTCACCTTTGGCAGCGCGGCTCGGTCTCGGCGGGGAGGGCCCGGTGCTAGCGGGGACAGGGCTGGCATGGCAGCGCCCTGGTGGCATCGCCATCACCGTCCTGTCCTTCCCAAGCCCCGGGATGCCCAGAGCTGCTCGGGGGGGTCACCCCGCTGCTCCCAGCCTTGGGGGTGGGGGCTCTTTTGGACCCCCCAGCTTTGCTGTTGCTGCGCGGGCTGAGATGGTTGTGCTGGGAGGGAGGGAGGGAGGGAAGCGGGGAGGGAGGGAAGGAGGGAGGGAGGGAGCGGGGTCAGGTATTTCTCCATCCCTGGCTCCGCAGGGCCGGTAACAAAGGCGCTATTGAACTGCAGCCGCTCCGGTCTGTGAAGCAGAAACCTCTTGTATCTGCCCCCGGTGCCTTTGATGTGCCTCCCCCGGTGGGATGGAGATTACTCATGTCCTGCTGCTCGGGCACCGCTGCCAGCGCGCCACGGAGGGGGGACAAACCCCCTCGGGTCACCACGGTGTCGGGGAATGTCCCTCCGGCGTCGGGCACGCAGTGCTCGCCCCACTCCTGCCCTTCCTCTGCATCCCCAAACCCTTCCTCCCTCTGAGACCCCAAACTTTGGGGGACCCGCGCGGTGCCCAGCCGAGCGCGGCCGCGCTCTGCGCCTCGCATTCCTCTCCTGTAATTAAAGCCGGTGCTCTGGGTGGAGGGGGAATTTCCCAAAGGGTTTTACTGGCGTCTGGACAAGGGTCAGACAATGAGAACATTTGACTGGGTGCCCAAATCCGCTGTATCTTGGATACGCTCAAAGCCTCCCCCGTGCTCCTCGTCCCAGGCGCTGCTCTGGGGGAGGTTTGGGCAGGTTGGGAGGTGGGGACGGCGCGGGGGGAGCTTGGCGACTCTCACAAAACCTCCACGGCCCTCAACCCAGCCAGGCTGCCCCAAAAATGCCGACGCTTGAAGAGCGCAAAGCCTGGAACCACATTCCCGGCGGGATGCGCCTGGAAATCCTGGGTAGAGGCATCGAACGCACCTTGGAGACACTCAGCGCTCCGATCGATGCTTTAAAAAGTGCTCTGCTGCCTTCAGCAGGGCCCTGCCTCAATCCCTGGGGATCCAGGGGCACCGGGGGCTTATCCTGGTTTTTCCATCCCCGAGGGATATTTGGGATGCTCTGACAACCTGCCCGGAAAACATCCCAAAAGCACTCGAGTGCCTTTGGAAATCTCATTTCCCTCCAGCCTCTCTGGTTCTGCAGAAATCCCGGGGTGCTCCCGAGGCACCCAGAGAGGCTCGAGTGGGAATCGCCTGTGGATCAGGGAGGCTCCTGGGGTGCCCACACGGCAGCACCCAAAAGGAGGGCGCCCCAAATTCGAGCTCAGGGGGATCCTCCACAGAGCCAAGGGCTCCCAGCACCGCTCCAGAGGCTCATTCCCACTTTTCCAGCTCCCTGCCCGTGTCCCAGGTTTGGGGGGAGCCCAGGACCCCCACAGAGCTCATCTGGGGCTGCCCCTAATGAGAGATGGACACAAATAAACTCCCCCGAGAACTGGGATGGACAGGAGGGATGGACAGATGGACAGACAGATGGATGGACGCTCCAGAGCAGAGCCTGGAACACCTCGTTTTCCACAGACATCCACACCAGTTGCATCCCAAGGAGGTGGAATCAGGCTCAGTTTTGGGGGGCTCAGCTGCAGCTCCCCCTCCCCATGCCTCCATCAGGCCCCAATTCCTGATTTTTAAACACGAACCCTCGGATTCTGGGGAGCAGCTCAAGCCAGAATTTGGGCAGCAATCCATTTTCAAGCTGTCCTGACAGGCGGCTCCAGCCCAGGCAGATTAGATCTCCTAATCACATTTCTGAGGCGCCCAGGATCACGAATCGGGGATTTAGAGAATATTTGTCACTGTAACAATGTCACTGCCCAGCCTTTCTCTCGCTCCCCATGTCATTACGCTCGGACTTTTTGGCTTCATGGGAACATCTCCCACGGGAAAAGGGAGGCTCTGGAACATTTGTGGTGCAGCTGAAGGTGCACTGGTTCTCTGTCACTTGTACATCCCATGGATGGAGTGATTCCAGGGTTTATTTATGGATTTCAATCGGTTTTCTCATCACCACCTCATTTTCTACCAAGAGCTGCTTGAGCAGGACCCAAATCTTCGCAGAATTCCTGATAAATCTTCCAGGAATAAAGAGGGGGAAGCTGAGGAACCTCCCCCTCCAGATCCTGCAAAGCTCAGCAGAGCAGAGCCCCCACTGCTCCCTGAGGGTGAGACCAGAGCGTCTCCAACACCTCTGTGGAGGAATTCCAGGGAAATGTGCTCCATAAATCCCTGTTTTCAGCCATGGCAGCATCCCAGGCTGAGCCCAGCTCCCTTCCCAAGGATCCAGCCATGGAAAATCCGCTTTGGGAAGGGCCAAACCTCTCCTGAGCCAAACCTCTCCTGATTTTCCAGGTGCACACACAACCCCGGGCTCCTTCCAGAGCACAGAATCCAGTTCTGGATTGTTTGGAGGAGGGAGAAGAAATCTTTCATTCCTGGCTACTTTTGCACTTCATTCCCTTCGGGATGTTCCTGCCCACCCCTCTCCAGGAGTGCAGGCGTTGCTCCCTGGCAGCCCAGGAGATGTTTTCCTTTTCCAGTGGGAATTCCAGGCTTTTCCTACATCAGGAATTTGTGTATGAAAAGCGGGGCTGGAGAGGTGCTGAGGGGACAGCACTGTCCCCACACCTGGCTCCCACAGGAGTGGCTTTTCCATGGTTGCAGAAATGTTCCCCCAGGACAGGCTGGATTCATATTTTACATCTCCAGTTCGTTTGTCCCACTCAGCCTCAGGCACAAAACCAGCCTGGAGGAGTTGCAACATCTCCTTCCCACTTTTCCGTCT
Source organism: Buphagus erythrorhynchus (assembly GCA_013400855.1). Classification (NCBI taxonomy): domain Eukaryota; kingdom Metazoa; phylum Chordata; class Aves; order Passeriformes; family Sturnidae; genus Buphagus; species Buphagus erythrorhynchus. The sequence continues at coordinate 14,916 of VZTT01035858.1, read as the reverse complement.
GGAGCAGCCACCTCCAGCCCTGCTCCCCTCTTCCCCACATGACTTATTTTAGGTGAAAACGTTTTCCTTTGTACCAAGGAAAAATATCCTCCAGCCCTAAACGATTTCGTTTCTCAGCTTGCTGGGAAAATTCAGGATAAATTCATTTCTGTTTGACCCCTCAAATCCATCCCGAGCAGGGAAGTGACCCTTGGAGGATCCCAAAATCATGACCTACAGATCCCAGGTCACAGCCCAAGTCCCAAATCCCAAATCCCTCTGCTCAGCCCCACTGCCCTTTGCAGAGCACCAATTCCTCTGGATTTATTTCCAGGTGGAAGGATGGGAGAGGCAGAGAGGGAAGGGATGAAATAATGACCCAGATCTGCTCCTGCTCACTCGCCATCCATTTTTCCATGGAGCCCATTAGGAGAGGGCAGCAGCAGCTCGGGAATGCAGGTAGGGCCCTCGCTAACAAGATCCTCCCGGGCCTTTTAGCACATTCCTGCTCACAGATATTTCAGCTCCCATCGCCCCAGCTGTAATTAAGTCTGGGCTGCGAGGCAGGAGATGTCACAGGAGCCAGGGGGGAATTTGTCTCGATTTGCCAGAGCAGCCACGGTGAGGTGAGGGATGGTCTGGATTGGGCAGGGGTTGGGGGATTGATGGTCTGGATTTGGATCTGGCAGGAATGGGGGATTGATGGTCTGGATCTAGATCAGGCTCAGTGGTCTGGATCACTCAGGGATGGAGGACTGATGGTCTGGATTTGGATCTGGCAGGAATGGGGGATTGATGGTCTGGATTGGGCAGGGATTGGGNACTCAGGGATGGAGGACTGATGGTCTGGATTTGGATCTGGATCAGGCTCAGTGATCTGGATCACTCAGGGATGGAGGATTGATGGTCTGGATCGGGCAGGGATTAGGGATTGATGCTCTGTATTGGGAAAGGATGAGGGATTGATTGTCTGGATTTGGATTTGGATCTGGATCAGGGTCAGTGGTCTGGATCAGGCAGGAATTGGGGGATCAATGGTGTGGCTCCAGAAGGGATTTGGGATTGATGGTCTGCTTCCATCAGGGATGGGGGTCAGTGGTCTGGATCTGGATCAGGCTCGATGGTCTGGCCCTGGCAGGGATGAGGGATGAGGGGTCAGTGGTCTGACTCCATCAGGGATCAGGGATCAGGAGTCTGGCTCCATCAGGGATCAGGGATCAGGGGTCTGGCTCCAGCAGGGATCAGGGATCAGGGATCAGGGATCAGGGGTCTGGCTCCAGCAGGGATCAGGGATCAGGGATCAAGGGTCTGGCTCCAGCAGGGATCAGGGATCAGGGGTCTGGCTCCATCAGGGATCAGGGATCTGGGTCTGGTCCTGGCAGGGACGTGGAGCTGCAGCTGAGCCACCCTGGGCAGTGCAGGAGCTGGACCCTGGTGAGGAGATCTCTGCTCCCCTGGGAACTCCAGGAACTCCACTTGGGACTGGAGGGAGAGGGGCTGAGGGGCTGGTCAGGAGTGACCAGAGCAGAGGGAACAAAGAGAGGGAGGAATTAGATGGGAGAGGTGAGGGAAGAGCCCCTTGGGGCTCTGCCAGGGGTAAAAGGTGAAGGCAGGGTAAAACATCAGCTCCACAGGGGCCACTTCAGCTCCCCTGGCAAGAGCCTTCCGTGGGCTCAAGCCCATCTCAGGTGACCCCAGTAGCTCCAGGGACAAACTCGGGAAGAAAAGAGATCAACCCCTCTCCCCCATCACCCATCAGGGCTGAGTCCCCCAGCACAGGGATGGAAGAAAGTCACTGGGGATTTAAAGAATATTTATCATTGCAACAATATCACTGCCCAGCCCTCACCTCTTTCTCCAAGTCATGATTCTCGGACTTTCTGACTTTATAGGAACATTTCCCATGGAAAATTGAGGCTCCAGAACTTTTCTCGGGCAGCTCAAGGGGCAGAGGGTGGTTAAGCCCCACGCAGCTTCTCTGCTCTCTCAGGGTTTGGGGGTCCCTGTCCGGGCACTGAGGGACCAGATTTGCTCTGGGTTTGGGGTTTCAGGGTCGTGCTGAGCACAGGGAAGCTCGGGCTGATCCCATCCCTTGGACCAGCACTGGCACAACAGACAGGGGATGTGTGCAGGAAATGTGGGACTGGAATAAGGGCAGCACGTGGATCAGCCCCTGGATAGGGAGCAGGACCATCCTAGAACCCCTTGGACAGTGGGCTGGGGACATCCTTGGGGTCAGACCGGGGAAGGGAGGCAGGGATATTTGGGATATTTGCACTCTGGCTGCTCCCAGCCCCGTAATTCCCTGTTATTCCCCATTATTCCCCGTTATTCCCTCTTTTTCCCTGTTTTTCCTTGATGTTCCCTGTTATTCCCCGTTATTCCCTGTTATTCCCCGTTATTCTCTGATGCTCCCCATTATTCCTCGTTGTTCCCCGTTATTCCCTGATGTTTCCTGTAATTCCCAACTATTCCGTTTTTCCCTGTTATCCCCCGTTATTCCCCATTATTCCCTGTTATTCCCCGGTATTCCCCGATGTCCCTTGTCCCCAGGAACTCGCCCCGTTCTGCTGCCTCGTGGCCCAGCGTGGCACCTCTCAGCACGAGCAGGAATTCCCTTTGCCACCCTGGAGCTGCTCCCGTCACTGCTGACCCGCCCTGGGCAGGACACCGAGGGTCCCCTGTCCCCTCCCAAGGGACAGCCACGTCCGCAGGGGTCCCAGCCCCACGGGGACACCCAAAAGTGCGGTGTCAGGGATGTCCCAAACCTGTCCCTGAGCCTGCTGTCCCTGCCTGGAGCCATCCCAGCCCTGCTCCCACTGCAGCTCTGCCACCACTCCCCGGGGACACGCAAAAACCAGGAGGGGACATTTTTTGGAGCCACTCCGGGCACTCCCAGCCCGCTCATGGCAGAGGGTCTCAGGGCTGGGCTCGCCCTCTCCTCTCCTCAGTGTCACTGAAGCTTCTGGCATGGAAAAAAAAAAAAAAATCCTCATTTTCCTGCGCGGGTCTCGCAGTTCCAGACACGTGAGAGCACCACACCACCCACAGAGTCCCCGCAGCATCCCCAAAACCCCTGCGCGAGCCCCCGGGACCCCTCCGGGCCGCCCAGACCCCCTCGGGACCCTCTCGGTTCGGTACCACAACACACCTGAATGAACAGCGGGTGACGCCAAAATCGCGACAATTCCTCTCCCCGAGCCCTTGAATCTGCTTTGCCCTGGCTGACATCACCGCTCAGGTTGATACACGCTTCCCTTATCTTTCTTTGGGATTACCTCATCAGAGAGGACCTGGAGAGCCTCCCTCTCCCTCTCCCTGCCACTCACCCATT